>JAQQSZ010010609.1:0-12471 GCA_028646595.1 Phalanger gymnotis
GGCTGAGCGCTTTCCTAGCCTACAGAATCGTTCCTTCAGCCTTTTAGATTCTCCTGGCTGGGAAATTTGCTCCAGTCAGAGTGCTCGCAATTTCCAACTCTCTCAAATCTGTTCAGATTCACCTTTTTTATAGGAATCCAACAGAACTTGTGAGAGAGCTCCGGCAAGACGTTGTTTTCATGCGGCCATCTTGGCTCCGCCCCCCATAAGTTAATACTTTTTACTGACATAACTATCTGTACTGGAATCCCATTCCAGCTTAAACAAAGCAAAGAGGTTAATAACTAATCCCATAGGATGACGAATTTGTTCTTGCTTCACAAATTTATTTATTCTTCCCTAATTATACTCATTCTGGAGGGAAGGACACTTTAGGAATTAAATCTTATACACATTGATAAACTCTAACTCTTGCTCAAAATAACAAAAAAAAAATATTTTCCAAAACATTTCTAGAATTATTTCTCTTCTTTAAAAACAGTTTAAAATTTATCCTGATGTTAAAAGAAATATTTACTAAACTTTTCTGAAAAAAAATTATTTGGAAATTTTTAAAATGATAGACATTTCTTTTTTTTCTTAAAGCAATACTTTTAAACACTGGAATTCATTGACTAAGTTGGTAGAAAATGTCCTCATTCTCAAAATATTGCACAGAATTCCTAGATATTTCAAAGTTCTTTAGTCAAAAAGGTGTTGTAATGGGGATGGCACTTAGTTTCCATAAGTTAAAAAGAATATACCCAATTAAATTAGTCTTATCACAATAACAAAGTTTACCAGGACTTTAAAAAACTTTCTCCATAGGAATTCCTCTACACAGAAAACTTTACACAAGATTGTTAAGTATTCATGGCTAGATGGTGCCAAGAGTCCTTGTTTCAGTTAATAAACTCAATTTTTAATTTAAGTACAATTCTTAATCTAACAACATCTAGATTATAAGAGGAATTATTTTTCTAACAGCATAGGTAATGCAATGTTAACCAAATTGCACAATATAAGAAAATTTAGCAATATAAGCCCACCATAAGCAATTATCGTGTATTTAAAACTTGAAACAGAATCTAATTACCAATCAGGTGACTATAACTTAGTTGGATAAGCAAATCAAATCTTAATTCATAATCACTAGTGGTAACATTTTTATTTCTAAGGTCCAGTACTCTTAGCATTGCAAAGGAAAAGATTATTATCTATAAAATCACATTTTTTCAATACTGCTGATACATCTGTTTGCCGAATTACACAATTTAGAAATGTAACAATACCCTAAACATAATTCTGCATTTTAAAACTTAAAATAACCCATTTATCAATTTACGTGAACAAATTAGCTATTACTTGTTGTAACCAAATATAACAGTTCCAAATTGTCAAATTTTGTCACATCCATTTAAAACCCTAATTCATATATATCAAAATCAGATTAAAATTGCTATAATATCATTTCATTTTTTTTTGCTTTAAATTTTGTTTCATTTAATCCAATTTAGTAAACGATTAACGTTTCCCACCAACTCGGGGCGCAGAAACTTTGACAGGCTTCACAATTTTTTTGTTTAGGTGCTGCCTTTGTAGGAGCCTTAGCAGCAGATGCAGCTGTCTTCTTTGTTGCTTGCTTAGCTTTTTTTGCTTCCTTGGCAGCCCTGATGGCTTGTTCTCGTTGGGCCTTTCTAACTTCAGGTTTCTGGTTCCTCTTGGTCATTATATCAGCAAGAGAAGCCCCAGTGATGGCCCTCTGGAATTTGACAGCCCGGCGTGTCCTTTTCTTTTGAATCTCTTCTGATTGTCCCTTCTTGTGCTTTCTTCTATACAAGACAGTTCAATTGATCTGCCGGGGGTTCCTCCTTGAAAGGAATGCACACTCTCATTTTGCATTAAAAAATTGGAAAACCTTCCCGTTCGTGTGGGCGTAGCGCCTCCCGTGACTCGAGTAGATCTTGTACCCGCTGAAGCTGCACAGCTCGACCTTCATGGCTGCAAGCCTGACGAAGATGGAGAAGAGGAAGAGAAAGAGAGGATTGTGGGAAGGATTCTTATGTCTATAATATCATTTCTTACCACACAATGGTCATTTCAAATTTCATAATCTATGAGAATTTAAGAAATACAATGCAATTTTAGAAATGCAGAAACAATAATTTTCAGATGACATCGATTGCATTTCCAGATTATCACATACAGAAAAAAATTCAACTTATTACTTTTGGTATGTAAAAACCACTTCAGAAGTTAACAGTTACATTTAAATTAGAGAGATAGTAATAATACTGTGGTGTCTAACATACCAGATGTAATGTTAAACATTGTATAATCACTATCATTTTGATCCCATAATAACCACAATTATTATTTTCTCCTCGCAAATCAGGAAACAGGTCAAACAGAGATTAAATACAGTTTTGCAATTGGAACAGAGAAGTGTGAAGTTACCTAGATCAGGGGCTGGTTTCTCAGTGCTGACAATTCCTGGAGGTAGAGCTTAGGGAATGCTAACCAAAGTCCAAATCCATCTACCTTGCCCTTCCTCCACAGCTGCAGAAGTTATTGAGCCTAGGGCAGTTTTGCAGCTGCTGGGGACAGAGTGGGCAGAATGCATAGGAATTGGGTGACATTTCCAAGCTTTGCCTAAAATTATGGGCTACAAAGGTACCCAGGGGCACAGGACTGTCTCCTGCATTCTCTTCTCTTAATCTGATCTGGGATGAGACGAGTTTCCTTTAGCTGCTCTAACTTTTACTGCAGCCCTGGCTTTGTCAGAGACGGGACAACAAGGTGAAAGATCTCAATGATAAGTAAACTTCACCTTTGTGAAACTTAAAAAACTCCTTAAAAAACTATTTTTTGCACTTAAATCTAAGGGAAAAGATTCCCTCTTAACTCGGGGCAGGGGAGTGGGGAATGATAAGTGATCAGCATTGGGAGGAGGTGTTTCAGGAAGAATGAGCTAATGGAGTGATTTTACAGTCTCAGGCGTTCTCTCTCGAAAATCCAACTAATCATTTTCAAAACACTTAAAGATTAATCCCAGAATCTGCTAAAATGTTTCAGCTCCATTTTTCTGTAAATACAGCTGGCCAGACCAGACACACAAAAAAAGTCTCTGTTTCCCTAGCTACAGCCTTAGAGATCTCTGGCAGCCTCCATTTCAGATTTTACAAGGTATAGACATTTCAAAGCACAGACCCTCACACACATACTAACAATTAACAGAACAAATACAGACTTAACTCAGAGTCTAAATAACAGAGAAAGGGAATGAGAAACTTTCATGAGTTGGCTATTAGTGTCCCTATGGTCTTTGGGAAAGCCTTGGAGTTCCTGATTTTTCTGACTCTCCATATCCTATCCCTTAGGAAAGAGGAAAGGGGAGATGGAGGAGGACTAGGACAGGTAAGGAAAGGTGAAGAGTAAGGATAAAATGCATTTATCCTACCCATAATAAGAGCCTTTAAGGGAAAGGAATCAGGAATAGGGCAGAAAGCAAAAACAGAGGCCTTAAGGGAAGGGGGAAAGGGTGGGGAGGAGAAGAGAGAGAAGGCAATGTTAACAGAACAGAGTTACTCCTCTCAGATGAGAGTAGGTACTAGGAGGCAGAGGGGGAAGGGGCAAAGTGCTGCTTTTCTCTCCCAGATTCGGGCCTTTACTGGGAAGGAAAGGAGGGAGGGGGTGAGGAATAGAGTGGAGGAAAATTTCTAATTTTAATTTTTGATTGATCCATAGCTAACTTATCTAGATCAATCAGTGTTTCCAGGGGATCTATGTGCGTTTGACCACAGATCTGCATTTTACCACAGATTTGATCCCTGTTCCCAGAAGGGAATTTCAGACTCAACAAAATTTGTGGGAGTCCTTTATGGAAGTTGGGAGTAGGGACAACTTATCCCCCATACCTTTTCAAGGCCAAAATTCCAGGAAAAATGAATCCTGTGGTGCCTGAAGAGTTGGCAAGGCTGGGCTACAGTTCTTTCTCCGAGTCCACCTTTTCCATCTGCAGCTGATGGCATCACAACTGTTAATCACAAAAGTTGGTTAAAGGAGACAAACAGAACTAGATGATAGAAAATTCATTTTACTTATTTATTTATTCATTCCCTTTAAGAATAGTGGACAGATATGATCAAGGATTGAGCCACACAGAGTCTGACTGACTTGTACAGAAGAATGAACAGGTTTTAATATTTTTAGAACAGTCACAATTCAGCATGTTTGTGTGTTGCTCAATTTTATGATCTGCATGTATGTTTAACCATGATACAATATAAAGATTTTCTTTAATGGAATAGATTTGTAAATACAATAAGATAAATGTGGTGACAAGGGTCAGGTGAAACCATAACCCAGCATTTCTGTGTTTAATTTACCATTAAAATCCCATAACATAGTATATGCCCATAAAATATTAAGCGAGGTAGTTTCTTGGGATTAGGGTCTCATCTTTTAATAGTTGACAGGGGAAGGAATGTTCTTAAGTGAGCCTGATCTGGCCTTGCTGACAGAGGAAAAAGGTATTCTCTGAGCAAACTTCAGAGAACAAAGAAGCCCAGGTACAGGCTCTTCCTCTAGTTGATCATAAATTCAGGCCCTGGGTCTTATTGAAATTACAAAAATGATATAAAGTGGTATTAAATGTTCCTCATGGGGAAAGCAGAAATAGAAAAAAAATCCATTGATCACACGTAAAAGAGATCCTATGAGGAAAACTTATAGGAATATTACAATCTAATTCTGAAACCCAAAGCTCAAGGATAAAATATCAAAAGCAACAAAAATAAGACAATTTAAATATGATGGTACCACAATTAGAATCATACAAGTCCTAGAAGCAGAAACTTTAAAGCACTGCAGCTCTTGGAACTCTATATATGGAAGAGGAAAAGAACTGGGGCTCCAGCCAAAAATATCATACCCAGCAAAGTTAAGCATAATTCTGAGTGAAAAAAATGGACATTTGATCAACTGTCAGACTTTCAAGATTCTGTTTAAAGAAAACCTGAACTTAAAAAATTTGACATACAAGAAAGAAGAGAAAAATAAGGTACATACCAAAAACTTATTACAAGGGTTTCAAAAAGGACAGGCCATTTACTTTTTATATATATAAAATGGAAAATGTTTGTCTAAGATTCTTAATAATTGAGTCGCTCATAAGAAAGATTGGGGTAAACCTGTTCATGATATGAATTTAAAAAAGTAAAACCATTTAGGAACATCTGAAATGAAAACTTATTTTATACAAATGAGGTGCAAGAGGAAGAATCAGTACAGAGGAATTAGATGGGGCTGGTAGTTCTGGTAACCTACTTTCATTGTGAATGTGTTTAAGACATAACAATACATATATATTTAGGAGAGTATGAAAGTCTTCTAAATTCAGAAGAAATAAAATGTTAAAGGGATAGAGGGGCAGAGGACAAGAGAGGGATCTTTAGAGGGTAGGGTGAGGGAATAGATTATAGGAAGCTATAGAAAGGTGTTTAGATGTATGGGAATGGAAAGATAGGGGAGGGATCCTTTTGGGGAGGTAAGCAAGTAATAGGAGTGCAAGATAGCATGTGGAAGTAAAGTAAAGAAGGTAGGAGTGAAAGGAAACAAGAGACACATGCAAACATAAAAATAAAGATCAGGAGTAGAAATTGCTTGGGAAAGTATATGTTTATATATGTATGTATATATGTATATGTGTATGTATGTATGTATATAGTTTTAGCTACAGAGAAATATATGTGCACTTAATTGTAGCCTTGGAGGCAGAGGGAGAGAAAAAAGAACAAAGTAAAGATGTGCACAGCAGAGAACAAAGGAAAATCTACAGGGAAGTAAAGAAAAGGTGGACAGCTCTCAATACAATGTGTAGTATTTATCATGTAGGCTTTCTTGAAATGAAAATTTATTGTTACATATTTTGAATCCTCTCTTATGTTCTGCTATGCATTTGACATGCTTTTCCCCCCCTTTTAATTTGTATTGAGGTTCTATTGTTTAAGTTTATGGTATTTTTTCATTCTTTTCTCCATTCCGTATTTGTGTTCTGATGTTTGAGTCTAAAATGTTTGTTTTAAATTACTTACCCAGGTTGACATAGCTAGTAAGTATCTGACTTCCTAACTTCAGGCCCAACTTAACTGTCTTAGGAACTGAAGAGGTTCAGTCAGAACATCACGAAATATTTTTTGAGTCCCTATTATGTGTCAGGTAATGATATTGATCACTGGCAGTATATATAATAAGGAACTTATATTTTGAGTTGAGTACCTGAATTTAAATGCTACCTCTAACAATTTTTGTTTAAGTGGTTTGCAGTAAGTCATAGAGACTCTATATTTTTTTCATTAGCAATAATAATGATAATTCATTTGTAAAATACTTTCATCTTTCAGATACATTTCTTATAAAGTTTTTTTCACCTCTGTTTTACTGATAGATAAACTATGTACCAGCAAGTTTCAATGGTAAAAAAAAAAAACAAACTCTATATTTATTTGTTGAATGAATGGATCCTAGAAAGACTTAAGGATGGAAAGATAAATTAACTTGAATTAGGAATGCTCTTCCTGTTTATTTTTTAAGCTTATGAGGGATGTGATTATTTCCCATAAATATTTTACGGGCTTTCATGGACATGTTTACCCTTGTGATGTCTCCAAGGATAAAACTCACAGCAATGGATGCACATTGATAGGAAGAATATTTGGCTCTCTGTAATTTTTTTCCTAACCTGTCAAAACCTAGAATGGGATTTGTATTCAGGTAGTGACTTCCTCATCAATGTAGGTGTTCAATAGAATCTGAATTGCTTTCTATTAGAGTTTAGAGCTATTGCACAAAAGCATTCCTGCATTGTGTAGGTATGGATTAGATGACCTCTAAATATCTTTGCATCCCTAAGATTCCATCCAGTCCTTTTTATTAGCTTATTCCCAGAAATTAGGTAATCCTTTTTTATGTTGTATATTGGAGGTAATTTTACTGAGACAAAGATGAGAGTAAGAGTGTTCTCTATTCCTTCTTTTCTACCCTTATGGAGAGTGTAATATAAACACTCATATAAGCTCCATCCAATCTCTAAGGGTAAATGATTCTGTCTTCTTGAGTAATCCTGGATTTTGGAGTGATTACTCTATAACATGGATCCATCTATCATCCCAGTCCAGCAAAGCCTTGATTCATCTACTTATCAAGATCAAAGTCCAACAAGCTATCTCCTTAACTTACTGATTTAAGATGTCAACAAAGATGGACTCCTAAGTTATACAGAAGTCCACGAAGCCAACATCTATTGCTTCCTAGTTGCTCTTTTGGACAAGTAAATTAAATTGGCCTGGAATAATTAACTTTTCACCATTGGCTTCCATTCAGAATCTTGTGTTCTCTGAGGTCTTTGATCATTAATTAACTGCTTTCAAAAATTTTAGAATTCTAATTATCATTTTCAACTTTATCATTTAAAGCAAGTGGAACACATAGCAAATACTCCAAAGAAAATCAACAAACTTTAATTAAAGGCTGGCTTTTTAGAAGGTACTATGTTCAAAGATGAGAATTTTTAAAACATAGCCTGTTGTAGTGGCAAGTATTAGATTTGCTGTCAGGAATACCCAGTTCTAAATCCCAAATCTAGTTGTATGATGCTGCATTAGTAATTTATATTTTCCTGATCAGTTTCCTTATCTATATCATAGGAATAATAAAATCTATCCCACAGTGTTGTTGCACAAATAAAGTAAGATAATATATGTATCATGTTTTGGAAATCTTAAAGTGCTAAACACACATTGGACATTGTCCTTGGTGATGATGGTGATGGTGGTGGTGGTGATGATGATTGTGAAAAGTGATATCCAGAGGGGTATTTAGTTGAAAGAGGAAAAGTCACCAAGAAAATAAGAATTAGGTCAGGATTCGATGAATAGAGAATTATTTCATGATTGCCTCTACAATTCATGATAGACCCTTTTTCATTCTCATAAGGGGCACATGATCACAGACTCCAGCCTCACTTCTACCACAAGTTAACTGAGTGATCTTGAGCGACTTACTTAAAATCTCATTATTTCAGGTACCATATTGAGGAATCAATCAATAGAATCCTGAAAATCCTTCATTGAGAATCCTAAAATCATAAATTTGAGGGCAGAAGTGATCTCAGAATTACATACTTTGAGAGTAAGTATGGTCCTTAGCAATCATATTTTCAAAGAGGGAGAATCTCCACTATAACATAACTGAAAAGGGTATATCCACACTAAAAAGAGGGTGGATTTACCACCTTTTGAGGCAGCCCAGTCTACTTCGAGACAGTTGTAATTGGTAGAAGATTTTATTGATATCAAAACTAAATTCACCTCATTGTAGCTTCCATCCATTGCTTCTAGTTCTGTTGCCTGAAATTGAACAAACCTGTAACGGGGTGAGTTAGAGCCGACCACTGCCCTCGCGGAACCTCTGCGCCCAGGGCCTGCCAAGGTAAACTCAGGGCTCTGAGGTAAGGGTGGTATAAGATGGAGTCAGGAGGAAGGGTCTCGCCCTTGTTGGCAACGTGGTCCCGGGTTCTTTTCCGGATTTACCTGTGCACAGGTGAATTATGGGGAGAGCGTGGGAAGGAAAGAGGAGGAGAGTAGGAGGAGAGCAGGAGGAACAAAAGCGTCCCTATTGCTACATAATCAAAGCTATAAAAATCTGGTTACTAACCTGAATAAATGGAGCTACTCACCATCTTTGCCTCCCGCTTCATTCATTGCCCACAAGATCAGGCCTTTGCTGGACAATGGCCTGGGAGTTTGGGGTAAGAGGGACCCCAACACAAACCAAGTCAAATCCCTCTTCCACATGACATACCTTTAGATATATAGTACTTGAAGACAGTTATCATGTGCCCCATGAATCCTCTATTCTCCAGTCATGACCAGAACATGGTCATGGACCAAAACATGAACTAACTTTCAACTGATACTATTCATACATCAACAATTCAAATAAATTCACCATCCTGGTTGCCCTCCTCTGGACAATTTCTATTTTATCAATATTCTTATAAAATGGTAACGACCAGCATAGAACCCAATGCTCTAGATGAAATGTGAAAAGAGCAAAGGACAATCATTCTATCACTTCTGTATTCATAGAATCTATGACCCTCTTAATGTGGGCCAATATTGCATTATATTGTTTTGGCTGCCACATTACCCATCTTTATCTATACTAAGCTAGCAGTACAAAATAACTGCCATATTTTTTTCAGAAAAAATCCCTCTTATCTGACCATGCCTCTCTTAACTTAAACCTTTGAATATGAGATTTTTTTGTCCAAGGTATAAGACAACATTTTTCCTTATTGAATTGACTCTTATTAGATGCAGCTTAGATTGCAAGCCTTTAACAACCTTTTGAATCCTGACTTTGTTGTAAACGATGTTAGCCTACCTCCCAGCTTTTTTAATAAGCATGAAATTTATGCCTTTAAGTCACTGATAATAATATTAAGCATGAAGAAGAGGCAATCTCATCCAAATCCCTCATTCAGTAGGTGAAGATACTAAGGCCTAGAGAAATGAAACATCTTCTATAACGTCACATGGTTGGTATCTAAAGATAAGCATAGCACTAGAATGCAGAGACAGAGCTGGAATTTGAACCCACATCCACCAACTCCAAATTCACAACTAAAAGGATTCCTGCTCAAGTATAGGTTGAAAACAATAACATCTGAGGCTTCTTCAATATAATGTAATTCCGTGACTTTATTGGAAACATTTGAGATTCATTTAAGAGAAAGAAAGCAAGCACTAATGTGTTATATTAGGTATAGAATTAAAGATTTATTGAATCTATTGGGGAATGTCATTACCTGAAAATATAAGTTGAGAGATTCATTTTACTCTTGATAATTAATTTATGGAAAATGATGACTGAATTATATTTTTAATAATGCTTCTGTTTTTCTTTGCTTAAATTGATATTTTAAGAGAAATGGGTTTAAAGCAAAAAAACTATCTTGTAATTAAAAGAAAAACCTTAGGATGACCTATTAATGTATCCTCACATTCTATTTGGGAAAGACAACACACAAAGAAAAATCAGGGAGAGAAGTCCTGAAAATGCAATGGAAGAAGGTATAGCAAGGCCCATAGGTCCTTAGGCTCTGTCATTGGGCTATATGTCAAGTCGTGAAGGTCTGAAAATTGTAGAGGAAGAACAGATGGTAATACTTAATGGCCCACTGTGTGAGGTCACATAATCTAAATGAGCAAGAGAAATGATTGTTAATAACCAATGATTTGTGTAGATCAAAAGTTCCCTATTTTTTCTAAAGTCCAGAATTTTGAAAGTTTAGCCTGTTAAAGAACATTGCTGATAAAAGGATTGGACTAACTTTCTTGTATAAGACCCCTTCCAGTTGGAGTAGCCATTGTTTCTTCTGTGGCCTGGGTGAAGCATAAATTACTTGAATAGATTGCCAAGGCTGGGGTTGGTCTGGGTATAAAGATAGTCTATCTTTCCAAGGGTGACATTATGTCACACCCAGCCCCTCATCGCAACATTTTCTTTCATTATTTTTTAATGAATTAAAATTCATTGTTATCTGTCTTCCAGAAGAATATGTAAGCCCTGAGCCTGATGCCATGATTGTCTTTGGTTTAAGAGAGATGGCTGAATGATCATTTTTATTAACAAATGTGTTGGCCAGGTGTAGTAGGAAGGCCGAATTTATGATCTCAAATATAATCATATATATATATTTGAATATTACATTGTGATCCAGTTACTCAGGAAACTAAAACATATCATTCACAGCAAAGCAAAACATATCATTCAGTGACAATACAAACATGACCCACCCCTAGGTCCCAGCAAGATAATCTGTTCAAATAAATCATTTCAAAAATACTTGTTAACAATTCAAATGTCCACCCCTAGATCTTTCTATCCATTATGTAAGAAAGAGATGTCAATAATACCAAAATAATAAAAAAAAAACAATACAGCCAGGATAATACAAAATAAGTACACAGAACAGTATCATCATTCACCCCCACTCGAACGATTGGGGCTCAAAATCTTGGGGTAAGAGGCGAGGGTCTCATTTTCCATAGCTTCTTCCTGCTGAAATTGGACATAGAGCTGTCCCTGCCCCAAGAGTTCCATTCCAGAGGCCAGTTCTTTAGCAAGCTGGCAGGAATTCCAAGAATACTACATGCTTAGGGTACTTAAGCCTAAAGGAGACAGAACTAACAAGTTAAACCAAGACAAAGAACAAAAGAGTAAGCAAGTATGGGCTATTACACTTCAAATAAAATCACCCGCATTCTGATTGAGACTCCAATTATTCAAGAATTTGATCCCATAGCCTAAATCAGGTAGGAAATGTTTCTTTTCAAAAGGAGCAAATGGGAAAATTAAACCAAGAGGATCCCACCCTAGATAGAGACTAAGATTGTCCTCCCAGCCTTTCCCCAGATACAAACCATCACCTTCCCCATGAGTGGCTTGTGGCATTTATCAGTATCAGCCGTACTTCTGGAGTCTGTGAATTTAATGGAGGTTCAACGACTGTAGCGTCTGCAGGAGCAGTTCTTATTTCCCTCTTGTTTCTGTTACCGAGGCGTTTATCTCGGTACATTTTGTACAGTTCGTTAGTGGGAATGCCATCCATTATTTTAAAGCCTACTCCTGCTCTCAATAAAGTGGTGAACATTTCATTTCTTGTTATTCTATTGTGGTGCCAAATTAGCTGGCTATTTACCCTTCTCTCTCGAGGAGATCTATCCCTTCCCCAGTCTCCTGAGTCATGCAATTGTAAAATTTTATCTATCACGACTGTAAGAGGGCTCCCTACTTCCCCAAGTAACAGATTCAAAATTAGGTGTTTATAAGCAGGGGGAGCCATCCTAATTATTAAATTCCTGTGAGGGATTCCCATGGGATCTTCATAATATTTGTCTGCAGTTCCTGTCATGATAGTAGTCTTCATTACCTCCTCCTTTAGTCTTGTGATACAATCTCTAAGTGAATGCCAGGGTCTATACTCAGTGGGCCACATAGTATCAATGGCATGTCTCTTAATTGCATCCCTCAGCAGCTAATACCAACAGAGTACTCCTGCCAGCACCGTCCCCTTGCTTATATTGCTTAACTAGAGGATCGTGGCTGATACCCATGAATCTCACACAATCCATCCTATCTACTAATATTCCACTGGTCCCTTGATCACTGAGTCTTACCATCCAAGATATTAATGCTTCTCCTATTCTTTGGCTGAACCTACTCAAAATGTCCGTGACCTCTTGCTGTGAAAAATCTTCCTGAATTTCCCTCATGACTGAATTGTCACCTTGGGTTTCTGTCTTCCTCCTTTGTATGGGATGAACATCTGTCCGAGTATTTAGCCATCTCTCATTCTCTATGCAAGGGGCGTCCTGAACCCCAGTAGCATTTTGTGCCTCAGCCCCTAACATTGTCTTATTTTTG
>JAQQSZ010010610.1:0-12469 GCA_028646595.1 Phalanger gymnotis
CAAATGGAAAAGGAGGTCCAAAAGACCACTGAAGAAAATACTAGCTTAAAAATTAGATTGGAGCAAGTGGAAGCTAGTGACCTGATGAGAAATCAAGATATTATCAAACAGAGCCAAAGGAATGAAGAATATTTAATGGTGAGGGTCAATGCTAAATACATGTTTTCTTAAGAGGATGAAGCTAATATCTATTAGAGTTTTGTGTTATTTTCAAATATCACTCACTTGCCAAAGCTGTACTCAATGTTGAATGTTTTTGTTTTTTAAGGACTTTGTGATCTTTGAATGGGCCTGATTTCATGATATAAAATGAAAAGCAGATCTTAGTCATTTGGGGTTCTGATGTTGCTACCTCTGCTCATGAAAAAAATTATCATGAAACAGCCAATACCTTGCCAATTCTACAAACACCCAAATATGTCCCTGGGGTGACTTGGGCTCAATTAGACTTATCGGTGAATGCTTTCACAAACCCTACAATTATGGCCAGATGAACACATTCCTCATACAATTTCAGGATTAATATTAGCCCCCTAACAGCCCAGAAAGCAAGATCATAATTATGGACTGCAATTTCTCTCCCATTGTCCAGGTAACTGGCCTACAATATATGACCAATTTGAAACCTGGGAATCTTGGGAGAAAGCTTCAGGTTTGATGTTGGGAAATTAAATTCAAGCAGCTCTGGCTCTCTGAACATTCATATTCTTCCTTTCCTTTTGTGCTGCGTGTTAGTTCCCATTGTGTGGTGATATCGTTTGTGCACACATTCAGTGTTGGATTTTCTACCCGATTGAGCTTGAAAAACCAAAGCTTAAGTACTAAATGTTTCCCTAAGGCCTGAATGGACTTAAAAGGACATAGGTGCAAAGAAAAAAGAAAAGAAAATGTGGAGGGGGGTGTGAAACATAGCTTGTTAAGTTGTTGCAATAATCTCATGCTGGGAATAAAGACCTTCAGAGTTAAGAGAATGAAAAACAACTCTTCTAAATAGATCACTGGCTTTTGTTGCCCAGGTGGCAAGCCCTGGAAATACAAGATACACAGAACAACAGGGCAACCTGCTAGCCTTTCATTAAGTTTGGAGAATAGCAGAATTCTAAATTGCTTTTTTCCTCCCCTTGATGAATGTCTTATACTGCTAGGATACTTGGACTTCAGAGACTTTTGCTGTTATGCTTTTAACACCAAGGTAGTTACAATAGAGAAAAAGCCCATCTGCTCATGTTAAGGAAATCATCTTTTCAATTTTATGTGTTTAGACTGAAGGTTTCTCCAGAGGTAGGCAGGTTTTTGGTCACCAATATTGTGAGGATTCTGAGACTTTTCATAATAGGGTATCTGTCTAGTCTTTCTGTACACAATTAATTAAAGGCTTATTCTGGTGCTTCATTGTGGCTTAGAATGGAGTTGAGGTAGAGCATCTTTTTAACATGAATAGTTTTCTAGTGAAATTGTGGCTACAAAATAGAGACCACAACACTCTCAAAATATCAAAATCGTGGGTAATCCTAAGAGCAGAGAAGACAAATATCTTGGGGCTAAGTTGGCTATCACATATTACCAACATTTTTTGAGTGTAAGAGGTAACATACAAGATATGATTTGAGAAATAAGTAATGAGAAAATGAGGTGGACTAGTCATATATGAAGAGTCAGGGAAACCAAGGAGACATACTGAGGGCAGTCTTAATATAGAATATTAAAAGACATGGAGGAAAAATCTCTAACTTGTTGAGTAGGTCCTTCATGAAAGATTTTTTCTGAGACTATGGGTAAGAATCACAGCTTGGGAAGATAATAGTTAGTATGATCTTCATTCTTGGAAGAAGTACTTAATTTTATAATTTCACATACTCATTCATATATTCATGTATATATTTTATGAAATACTTCATTAGTCTATTTCAAAGTGATATAGTGGAACATATAGAGGATTAGATGTTTAGGAGTCATGTAATTCTAGTTCTAATTTGAATTCTAACTTCCAATTCTGACATATATTATTTAACTTCACTGAACTTCCCCCTCATCTGGAAGATGAATGCAGCTTTATTAACTGATTTTTAAGCCCCCTTTCAGCTTTAACATAGAATGACTCTAGAAAAAATATTATGCTGTGGTAGAAACAGCAACAAATTTTGAATTATAACACCTGGGATCAAATCCCAGTTCTTCTATTTAATGCTATGCAATCTTCGGGAAATCTTCAACCTTTTTGTTCTGTATTCTCTTCATCTGTAAAATCAAGGGGTCGGATAAAGTGATTATTGGTTCATCTTTTTTAGTTTTAAATCTACAGTATATTTCTTGCAAACTGAAGTAAAAAATTAAAGCCTAGCTTTAATTTGTATATCCCTTTCAATGATGGTAAACTTCTGTACGCATTAAATGTCTTTATAGATCTAATATGGGATTCTCGACCAGGCCTCATACAGGTCACTCCAGTAATTTGAGGTTAGAGTTGGAATACAATGAGGTAACTGTGGATCATAAAATTCAATAGAAATGGCTTTGATAATAAGTGATACAATAATAAAATTTATAAGATCAAAAAATGAGTAATTCAGGTTAAAAAAGGCTGCTCTCTTCATTTCACATTCACCATAGCAACTGGTTCAGAAAAGTGATTTGACAGGATAGTAGGAATTCCATTAAAACACTTTTCACACAAATTAAGTCAGATCTAAACAATTAAAAAAGTGTCAATTGCTCATGGGTAGGCTGAGTTAACATAATAAAAGTGACAACTTTAACTAAATTAATTTACTGATTCTGTGGCAAGTCCAATCAAGCTACCAAAAATTATTTTATAGAGTTAGAAAAAAATGACAAAATTCATCTGGAAGAAGAAAAGGTCAAGAACATTAAGGGAAATAATAAAAAATATGAAGGAAGATGGCCTACTCCTACCAGACCTCAAACTGTATTATAAAGTAATAACCATCAAGAACAAGCTGGTACTTGTTAAAAAATAGAGTGGAGGATCAATGGAATGGCTTAGGTACATAAAATAATTGATCATAGTAATCTAGTGTTTGATAAACCCAAAGATCCAAGCTTTTGGGCTAAGAAGTAACTAAGACATGGGCAACCAAGGGAATTGTTCTGTGAAGTTTGGAATCAGTCAAAGGGCTGCACTTGAGGACCTAGAGGGACACGTGTGGCCTTGAGGTCACAAGTTCCCCATCCCTGAACTAAAATTTGACAAAAAATTACTGATAAAACTGGAAAGAAGTTTGGCAGAAACAAGGCATAGATCAGCTAGGTGGCACATTAGATAGAGTCCAAGGCCTAAAATTAGGAAGATTAATCTTCATGAGTTCAAATTTGGTCTCAAATATTTACTAGCTGTGTGACCCAGGGCAATTCATTTAACTCTGCTTGCCTCAATTTCCTAATCTATAAAATAAACTGGAAAAAGAAATGGCAAAGCACTCTAGTATCTTGGCCAAGAAAACCCCAAATGGGTTCATAAAGAATCGGACATGACTGAAACAACTTAACAACAACAACAACAAAAGGCATAGACCAGCATCTCACACTGTATACTAAGATAAGTTCAAAATAGATAAATTATTTAGATATAAAGGATGACATAATAAGTAAATTATGGAAATATAGAAATACATACCTGTCAGATCTATGGATCAGGGCACACTTTTTGACCAAAGGAGAGAGAGGATCAAAGAAGTAAAAAGGATAATTTTGATTACATGAAATTGAAAGTCTTCTACACAAACAAAACTAATGCAACGAAATTAGAAGGAAAGTGGAAAACTGGAGGGCAGATTTTACAGCAAGTTTCTCTGATAAAGACCTCATTTCTCAGGGAACTGAGCCAAGTTTATAAAAATAAAAGCTATTGCCCAGTTGATAAATGGTCAGAGGCTATAAATAGGCAGTTTTCAGAAGAAATCAAAGCTATGAATAGTCACATAAAAATGCTTTAAATTGTCACTGAATAGAAAATTGTAAATTAAAATAATTCTGAAATACCACCTCACACAGAACACATTGTCTAACACAATAGAAAAGGAAAATGGCAAATGCTGGAGGGGATACAAAAAATGGAACATTAATCCACTATTGGTAGAGTTGTAAACTAGTCCAACCATTCAGAACAATGCCCAAAAGTCGAAAAAACTTCATACTATTTAACTGAGAAATACAACTACTCGGTTGGCATGCCAAAGATATTAAAGAAAGGGAGAAAGGACAAAAATATTTATAGCAGTTTTTTTTGTGGTGGCAAAGAACTGGAAATCAAGGGGATGCCCATCAATTGGGGAATGGCTAAACAAGTTGTGGTATATGATTCAGATAGAATATTATTGAGTTATGAAATGATGAACAGAATCGTTTCAGAAAAACCTTGTACAACTTACAGGAACTGATGCAAAGAGAAGTAAGCAGAACAAGAAGAACATTGTATCCAGTAACAGAAATATTGTAGGGATGAACAGCTGTTAAAGACTTACCTATTCTGATCAAGAAAATGATCCAAGACAATTCCAAAAGACCTATGATGAAAAATGGTATCCATCTCCAGAGAGAAAATCAATGAACTCTGAAGCAGAGTTTTTTTTTTATTTTGATCATAGTAATTTCTTTATTTTTCTTGTTTTTTTAAACTGTTCTTCTGCAATTTGGCTAATATGGAAGTATGTTTAACCTGATTTCATACATATGATTGAAATAAAATTACTTGAATTCTCAAAAATAGGAAAGTGGGAGGGGAGAGGAAGACAATTTGGAATTCAATTTTTTAAATGAATTTTTTTTAAATTACATGCAATTGCTTATGTGAATAAAATAGATAAAAAGAAGGTCAGTGAATTGGGCATGCAACTGAAAAAGCTAGAAAAAGAATAAATTGAAAATCCCCAAATAAATACTGAATTAAAAATACTGAAAATCAAAGGGGAGATTAATAAAATTGAAATCAAGAAAACTGTTGAATTAATAAATAAAACTAAGACCTGGTTTTATGAAAAAAAACAATAAAATTGATAACCATTTGGTCAATATGATTTAAAAAAAAAAGAAGAAGAAAGCCAAATTACCAGTATCAAAAATGAAAAGGATGAATTCACCTCCAATTAAGAGGAAATTAAAACAATAATTAGGAATTATTTTGCCCAATTGTATACCCATAAATTTGATAACCTCAGGGAAATGGAGGAATATTTACAAAAATACACATTGCCCATGTTAACAGAAGAAGAGGAAGTAAAATACCTAAATAACCCTATCTCAGAAAAAGAAATTGAGCAAGCCATCAATGAACTCCCTAGGCAAAAATCTCCAGGGCCAGATGGTTTTACATGTGGATTCTATCGAACATTTAAAGAACAATTAATTCCTATACTTTATAGACAATTCAGGAAAATAGATGAAGAAGGATTCCAACAAAACTAAAAAGATAAGTGAGCTGAATCTTAGAAATTATTTTTATGACACAAATATGGTCAATAATACCCAAACCAGGAAGAGTCAAAACAGAGAAAGAAAATTATAGACCAATTTCTCTAGTGAATATTGATGGAAAGATTTTGAATAAAATATTATCAAAAAGATTGCAGCAACTTATCAGGAGAATAATACACTGTGACCAGGTAGGATTTATTCCAGGAGTGCAAGCAGGGTTCAATATCAGGAAAACTATCAATATAATTGATTATATCAACAACAAAACTAGCAGAAACCATATGATTATCTCAATAGATGCAGAAAAAGCCTTTGACAGAATACAACACCCATTCCTATTAAAAACACAGAAACATAGAAAGCACAGCAATAAAGGGAGTCTTCCTCAAAATTATAAATAGCATCTATCTAAAACAAACAGCAAGCATTATATGTAATAGGGACAAGTTAGATGCATTCCCAATAAGATAAGGGGTGAAACAAGGATGTCCATTATCATCTCCATTATTCAATTTGGTACTATAAATGTTAGCTGTAGCAGTAAGAGAAGAAAAAGAAATTGAAGGAATTAGAATGGGCAAAGAAGAAACTAAATTATCATTTTTTTCAGATGATATGATTTTCTTAGAGAATCAAGTAAAAAACTACTTGAAATAATAAACAACTTTAGCAAAGGTACAGGATATAAAAAACCCACGGAAATCCTTGGCATTCTGATACATTACTAACAAAGCTCAACAGCAAGAGATAGAAAGAGAAATTCCATTTAAAGTTTACTGTAGACAATATAAAATATTTGGGAGTCTACCTGCCAAGACAAACCCAGGGTCTATATGAACATAATTACAAAACATTTTTCATACAAATGAAGTCAGATCTAAATAAATGAAAAAACATCAGTTGCTCATGGTTAGGCTGAGCTAATATAATAAATATGACAATTTTACCTAAATTAATTTACTTATTCAGTGCTATACCAAAAAACTACCAAAAAATTATTTTACGGAGTGGGTTAAAATAATAACAAAATTCATCTGGAAGAACAAGAGGTCCAGAACATCTAGGGAATTAATGAAAAGAAATCCTAGGGAAGGTAGCCTAGCCATACCAGATATTAAACTGTACTATAAAGCAGCAATCACCAAAACTACTTGGTAACGGCTAAGAAACAGAGTGGTGGATCAGCAGAATAGGTTAGGTACACAAGATGCAGTAGTCCATGACTATAGGAATCTACTCTTTGATAAAACCAAATAATCCAGCTTCTGGGTTAAGAATTCACTATTTCACAAAAGCTGCTGGGGAAATTGGAAAATGGTAGGGCAAGAAACTGGGCACAGATGAATATCTTACACTATATACCAAAATAAAGTCAAAATAGGTTCATGATTTAGGAATAAAGGTTGATACTATAAGCAGTTTGGGAGAGCAAGGATTAGTTTACCTATCAGATTTATGGGAAAGAGAAGAATTCATGACACAGCAAAAGATAGAGAGCATAACAAAATGCAAAATGGATAATTTTGATTGTGTTAAATTGAAAAGTTTTTGTATAAAAAAAAGCCAATGCAACAAAGGTTGGGGGGAAGTAGAAAATTAGGAGAAAATCTTTACAACCAGTGTCTCTGAAAAAGGCCTCATCTCTAAAATATACAAGGAACTGAGCCAAATTTATAGAAACATGAGTCATTCCCCAGTTGAGAAATCGTCAAAGGATATGAACAGGCAGTGTTCAGAGGAAGAAATTAAAGACATCTATAGGCATATGAAAAATGCTTGAAATCACTACTGATTAGAGAAATGCAAATCAAAACAACTCTTAGGGAACACCTCTCCTGTCAGATTGGCTAACATGACAAAACAGGAAAATGATAAATGCTGTAGGTGATGTGTGGGAAAGTTGTAACACTGTTACATTGTTGGTGGAGTTGTGAACTGATCCAGCCATTCTGGAGAACATTGGGGAACTATTTCCCGGAGATCAAGGTGATTCCCAACAACTGGGGAATGGCTAAACAAGTTGTGATATATGAATGGAATGGAATACTATTGTGCTATAAGAAATGAGGAAGATATGGACTTCATAATAACCTGGAAAGACCTACATAATATGATGCTGAGTGAGAGGAGCAGAACCACAAGAATATTGTACACAACCATAGATATATTGATTCTATGATGACTAACTTTGATAGACTTGGCTCTTCTCAGCAATGCAAGGTTCAAAGACAACTGCAAAGGACTCATGAAGGAAAGAGCTATCTACATGCAGAGAAAGAACTACAAAGTCTGAATGGAGATTGAGGCAAACTATTTGCACTCTTTTTTTTCTTTCTCATGATTCATTCCACTGATCATAGTTCTTCTTTACAACTTGCCTATTGTGCAAATAAGTTTCATGAAGGTATATGTAGACAATATATTGAATTCCTTGCTGTCTTGAAGTGGGGAGGGGGTTGGGGAAGGAAGGGAAGAAAATCTGGAACTCAAAAACATGCAGAACTGAGTGTTGTAAAATAAAATAAAAAATCTTAATTTAAAAAAAGAAAAAAGGGGAAAAATTACAAATTATATGTAATTGGGAAATATTTAATTAAATAAATAACAGTATATTAAAAGAAAAAAACAACTGTAAATATACAAAATAAGTGGAAAGGTATATAAACCAGGCAGCATCAAAACCAAAAAACATTATATAAAATTATCCCTAGTGAATATTGGTATCAAAAAATTAAATTAAACATTAGCAAAGAAGCAAAAACAAAATATCAGAAACATCACAAACTTGATAACTATAACCTAGTTAGATATGTAATAGAAATAGAAGACTGGTTAAATACTGGGAAAACTAAACATTTTATTAATCAAATTAAGAAAGAAATCAATCAAATCATGTGGTTGTGTCAATAGTCATAGAAAAAAAAACATTTTACAAAATACAGCACTCATTTCTTTAAAAAACAATAGGAATAAATTCACCTTTCCTTAAAATGATAAATACTATATATCTGAAACCAAGCACTACCATTATATGCAATTTCCAGTTTAAGGGGGATGAAATAAGGATGTCCATTGCCACCACTTTTAATAACATAAATGTTAACTACAGAAATAAGAGAACAAAATTTAAATAATTACAACGAATTGGTTACCTCCTGAAAGAAATCCCAAAACAGAAACTCCCTGTAACCCCATAGCCAAAATCCAGAATTTCCATGTAGAAGACAAAAATACTGAAAGCAACCAGGAAAAAAAAGGGGGGGGGGCTGAAGAGCCACAGTCAGAATCACACAAGATTTTTTCAGCTCAACTTTAACAGGAATAGAGAGAGTTTGAAATCTAATATTCCAAAAGGGAGAAAAATAAGCTTATAACCATAAATAACTCATCCAACAAAACTAAAAAGATAAGTGAGCTGAATCTTAGAAATTCAACACAGTAGGCAACATAAAAATGAAAAAGATAAATTCAAGCAAAGAAGTGCAGAAGACTCAACAAAAATTGTGTTTACATCAAATAGGAGAGATATATCTCAGAATCCTAATGTAAATAAAAATAATGGAGGCAATTTAATAAGTTAGAGAGGCTGGAAGTGGTTTTGTTATGTTTTGGTGACCTTAAAATAAGAAAGTCAGGAGTAGAATTTATTATGTAAGAAAGCAGGGATGATAATCATGATCTCAGATAAAGTTAAAGTTAAAATCACATCTAATCAAAAGAGAAAAATGAGGAAACTACATTTTCATCAATAGCTTTAGACCATATAAAATAAATAAAGAGCATTAAAAAAATGAGAGTATACTGGCCAAAACAGAAACAGGAGCTATCTGACTATAAGCAGAAAATGCCATTTATACAAAGCTAAATATAAATAATTGAAATAATATTTATTGAACATGGGTAGGTAAAGCTAATGTACTAAAAATGACAATTTTACCTAGCTATCTATTTAAATTACTTAAAAAATAATCTAAGTCAGAAAAAATAATAATAGCATTCATTTGGAAGAGCAAAGGGTTAGGAACTTCAAGGAAACCAGGGGGTAAAGATGTGAAGGAATTAGATACAGTAGTATGAGGCCTTAAACCATATTATAAGGTGAGAGCAGTATTAAAGTGTGAAATAGATAATTTTGATTAAATAAAAGAAAATTTTCCAGTATAAACAAAACCCACATAGCCAAGAATAGAGGGGATACAGAAAATTGGGTGAAAAAACACTCTTAGACAATCTGCCATATACAATGGGATTGGGTTGGAATATTGTTATGGAGTAGGAAATGATGAGCTGGTAGATTGTGAAAAATATGGAAAGACTTGGACTTATGAAGGGAGATGCTATCCACTTTCAGAGAAACAGATGGCAAGTAGAAATAAGCATAATATGATCTTATGTGTATATATATATACATACATATGTATATATATATACATATATACATATTTGAGTATGTGTGTGTATGTATATATATACACTTTTATGGATATCTATGTATATATGCACATATGTGTGTGTACATGTATATATGTGTGTGTGTGTGATATATATATATATATATACATATATGTGTGCATGTGTGTGTGTTTGTGTTCCCTTAACTGTAGCCTTCTTGGGGAGGGGAGAGAGAAAAGGGAAAAATTATAATAAAAAGTAGATAGCAGAAGACAAAAGAAAACATACAAAGAAGCAAAGAAAAGATGGACAGCTTTGAAATTAATGTCATATTCATTATATAGGTTTTCTTGAAATGGAAATTCAATGCTTTCTATCGAATCCTCTCTTATGTTCCACTGTGTACATGGCAACATTTTCTTTCTTTCTTTTCTTATTTTGTATTTAAGTTTAAAATAAATTTTTAAACTTAAAAAATAAAAAGAGCAAAGGAAATGGACAAAAAATAATACTATAGGGATATAAGGTGAAGGAAACGAAGGAAAGTTATACTACATAATAAAGGTGAGCAAGTAGAGGAATATACAAACAAGGAGAAAGTGATGGGGAGCATGAGTGACAAGTGACCACTTTCATCTGAATTGGACAAAAAATGGTAGGCTACAAACACAGAGATTTGGGGACAAATGTATTTCACTCAGAGAAACATGAAGGAATAGGGAGAGAAGGCAATGAGAGAAATTTTGGAAAGAGATTAACTACAAGCAGATACCAACTTTAACCTCAAAGAGCTGGTCACAAAGAAGAGTTTAAATAAAAAAGATCTGTGATTGGGCTCTTCAGGAAGGAAAAAGAAGAGGTATAGGGAAGTAAAAGTAGGCTGCATCAAGTATAGAACAGTGGTCCTGAGCACACTTCTCACTAATCACCATATTTGTAAAGAGGGGTCAGAGAACAAAGAGATGAAGCAGTATAAAAGAAGGAGAAAAATGCACAATAAATAATCATAACTATGAAGGTGAATGGAATGAATTTATCTCTAAAATTGTAGAGGACAGAATGAATTACAAAGCAGAATTGAACAATGTGTTGCTTATAAGAAAAACCTTTGAATATAAAGATGCAAATAGAGTTAAAAGAGGATTTGAAGGAAAATCTATAATATTTCACCTGACCTCAAAATAGTAGGAGTAGCAATCATGATCTCAGACAAGGTTACAGTGAAAAAAAGTGATTAAAGAAGATAAATGAAGAAGTTACATTATGGTAACAACTAACTAACATCATGGCTTAAGATATATGCTTCAAATGGCATAGAATTTAAATATTTAAATAAAACTAAACAATGTTCAGAGAGAAATAGACAGTAAACCTATGACAGTGGAAGCCTTCAATGTGTACCCATTTCTGATCTAGACAAAAGCAAAAAAGATGACTCGAAATTTTTTTTTAGATTTCTTTATTTTTTCATTTTTATTTTTTATTTAATTTATTTAATATATTTAGTTTTCAGCATTGATTTTCACAAGCGTTTGAATTACAAATTTTCTACCCATTTCTACCCTCCCACCCACTCCAAGATGGCATATATTCTGGTTGCCCCATTCCCCAGTCAGCCCTCCCATCTGCCACCCCACTCCCCTCCCGTTCCCCTTTCCCTTCTTCTCTTGTAGAGCAAGATAAATTTCTACTCCCCATTGCCTGTTTATCTTATTTCCTAGTTGCATGCAAAAACTTCTTTTTTTGTTGTTTGCTTTTTAACATCTGTTTTTAAAACTTTGAGTTCCAAATTCTTTCCCCTCTTTCCTCCCCACTCACCCTCCCTAAGAAGGCAAGCAATTCAACATAGGCCACATGAATATCATTATGTAAGACCCTTCCACAATACCCATGTTGTGAAAGATTAACTATGTTTTGCTCCTTCCTAACCTATCCTCCTTTATTGAAACTTCTCCCTTGACCTTGTCTCTTTTCTAAAGTGTTTGTTTTTGATTAACTCCTCCCCCTGTCTGCCCTCCCTTCTATCATCCCCTCTTTTTTATCTTCTTCCTTGTTCTTTCCTGTGGGGTAAGATACCCAGTTGAGTGTGTATAGTATTCCTTCCTCACATCAAATCCAATGAGAGCAAGATTTACTCATTCCTGCTCATCTGCCCCCCTCTTCCCTTCCTAGAGAACCGCTTTTTCTTGCCACTTTTATGTGAGATAATTTAGCCCATTCTATTTCTCCTTTTCTCTCTCTCTCAATATATTCCTCTCTTATCCCTTAATTTTATTTTATTTTTTTTAGATAGCATCCCTTCATATTCAACTCACCCTGTGCCCTCTGTCTATATATATGTACCTACATACATAAACACACACATATGTATATATACATATATACATACACATATACAGCTACTATGATACTGAGGTCTCATGAATTGTACACATCATCTTTCCATGGAGGAATGTAAACAAAACAGTTCAACTTTAGTAAGTCCCTTGTGATTTCTCTTTCTTGTTTACCTTTTCATGCTTCTCTTGATTCTTGTGTTTGAAAGTCAAATTTTCTATTCAGCTCTGGTCTTTTCACTGAGAAAGCTTGAAAGTCCTCTATTTTATTGAAAATCCATATTTTGCCTTGGAGCATGATACTCAGTTTT
>JAQQSZ010010611.1:0-12469 GCA_028646595.1 Phalanger gymnotis
GTATTGTGGAAGGGTTATACATAATGATACGCATGCGGTCCATGTTGAATTGCTTGACTTCTTAGGGAGGGTGGATGGGAAGGGAAGAGGGGAGAGAATTTTGAACTCAAGGTTTCAAAAAAATAGATGTTCAAAAGTAAAAAAGTTTTTTTTTTTTCAGGCAACTAGAAAATAAGATGCACAGGCAATGGGGCATAGAGATTTATCTTGCCCTACAAGAAAGCAAGGGAAAGGGGGATGGGAGGGGAATGGGGTGACGGAGGGGAGGGCACACTGGGGAGCAGGGCAACCAGAGTGTACGCCATCTTGGAGTGGGGGGGGGATGGGGAGAAAATTTGTAATTCAAACGCCTGTGAAAATCAATGCTGAAAACCAAACATGTTAAAAATAAATTAAAATTTAAAAAAAAAAAAGCGCACTTTGTATTTGCTACTGGAGGCAATAGGAACCCACTGGCATTTACTGAGTAAGCAAGCGACATGACCAGACTTGCATTTTAGGAAAATCACTTTAAGACTGAATGGAAGACAGGCTGGCATCAGGAGGAGCCACCAGTTATGGCAGTAATCAAGGTGTGAGGAGATGAGCACCTGCACTACAGTGGGGCAATGTCAGAGGAGAGAAGGGAGTGTATCCATGAAATGCTGTAAAGGTAAATCAACAAGCCTTGCCAACAGCACGGATGGGGGTGGGGAATCCAAGATAACCCCTTGGTTGTGAGCCTGAGGGACTGGGAAGATGGTGTTGCCCTTTATGATAATAGTAGGAAGAGGAGGAGGGGGAGAGGGTTTAGAGGGAAAGATAATGAGTTCGGCTTTGAACATACTGAAGTTAAGATGTCTACTGACATCCAGTTCAAGATGTGTGAAAGGCATTTATGGATGACAGAGGGGAGGTCAGGACTGAATTCGCTGTAGGACAGGTAGCACTGAGAATCTTCAGCATAGAGATAATTCAATTCACAGGAGCTGATGATATCATCAAGTGAAGAAGTAAAAAGGGAGAAGAAAAGAGGACACAGAACAGAAACCTGAGGGACATGTGACTAGAGCAGAGGTGGGGAAGCTGCAGCCTTGAGGCCACATGTGGCCTTCTAGGTCCCTGGGCACAGCCTTTTGACTGAGTCCAAGTTTTACAGACCAAATCCTTTTAAGGGGATTTGATCTGTAAAATTTGGATTCAGTCAGAGGGCTGCACTTGAGGACTTAGAGGGCCATATGTGGCTTTAAGGCTACAGGTTCCCCACCCCTGGGTTAGAGGATGTGATCTGGAGGAGGATCCAGCAAAGGAGACAGAGAAGGAGTGATCAGATACATAGGAGGAAAACCAGGAGACAGTGGTGTCCTGAAAACCTAGAGAGTAGAGAGCATCAGGGAGGAGAGAGTGATCATTAGTGTCAAAGGCTGCAAAGAAGAGAAGGAGAATAAGGATTAAGAAAAGGCCATTGGATTTGGCAACTAAGAGATAATTGGTAACGAAGTTAATTTCCCTATTTTCATTAATGGCATTCACCATCCTTCCTCAATGAGATCCTGGAGTCATATTTGACCCCTCCATTTCTCTCATCCCCCACATCCAATCAGCTGCTAAGACCTATCAATTTTATCTCCACAACTCTATATCTATCCTTCTTCTCCAAATGCTAGTGTACCCTCCAAACCTAATCACCTTATTATTTACCCACTCCATTTAATTTATACAAAATAAACACATTAAATTGTACAATACATGATTTATTCCATATTTATTCTTAGAAGAAGCGTGATAAAGAGGATGGAGAGCAAATTTTAAGGTCAGGATGACTTGGTTCAAATCTTACCTCTGATACACTGGGCTATATGATCTTGGGCAAATTACTTAACCTCTCAGTGATCTAGGCAACTTTCTAAGCATATAATTTGCAAAGGAGATGCTGATCTGAATTGGTTTGAGGAAGTTTCTTAAATGAAATTCCAGGTCCAATTCTTATCCCTTTCTATCTGCATATACTTATATGAATACATGTTAACTCCTCTGATAAAATGTAATCTTCTTGAAGGTAGAGATTATTCCATTCTTTGTACCTATATTCCCAGGGCCTAGTAAGCACTTACTAAATGACTGCTTGCTGATTTATTGATTTAAACTGCCAACATCCTAGATCAGGACTTCATCACCACCGATTTAATTGGTTTCCCCGGCTCTGGTTTCTCACTTCTCCAATCCAACCTTTGAAAACTAACAAAATAATCACCCTAGTACATTTGTCTGACCATATCATCTCCCTGTGCAAACCTTTTCTGTATCCTGTTGAGGCCTACAGGATAAAATACAAACTCCTTAGCCTAGAATTTAAATCCCTTCACAACCTGCCTGTCACTTATCTGGCCTTATTTCATACTACTCGTGGACTTTCAGTGAAAATGGAATGAGACAAGCAAGCTATTGTCCCTGAACTCGCCAGGTTCCTCCTTCCATTCATTTGTTCAAGTTGTCCTTCATGCCTGAAATGTACCCTCCACCTCCATCACTGCCTTTTAGAATCCTCCTCTTACAAGGCTGACAAAGCTATGCTTATCTGGAGCATCTTCGGGTTTTCAAAGAGAATTATCATTTCAGAGTTATACTTATCAAGAACTTAAAGCTCCAAGTTGTCTTCAAATTTTGTCATAAATAAAAGGACTCCATTTGAATTAAGGACCATGTATATAGGCTCTATGTCTTTTAATCAAGCCAAAGACTGAGTCAGTCTCCACATTAAAAAGGATATTATTTATGGACATAAACCAAGGAAGAAAAAGTGGCAATTAATATTGTGGTGAACAAGCAAACTAGTAAGCCACATGGCAGCACCACTGCATTAGCCATTAAGTCCCATTCCCCTCTTTTAGCCTATTTTGTCCTCTATTCAATGAGGTTAGGTTTCTAGAGTTCCATCCAGCTCTAATCTTCTATGATTTGAAGCTCATGGTTTCTACTGCAATTCTATTCTAAAACCATCTAAAGACCTTTACAATCTATCTCCAGTCTATCTTTTCCTATATATTATTCATCCCTCCTCCATGGTCAAGTCTTGTTGCTGTATTTACAGTAAGCTTTCCTCACACTCTGCCCTTCCCCAATCCACCAACTGTCCTGCCATATCTGGAACACACAACTCCCCCTCCTCACTCCATCACTTAGAGTCTTAGTCTCCTTCAAAGCTCAGCTCCAATGTCATATTCTCCTTGAAGCCTTTACCTACCCCTCTGGCTGCTAATGCCTTCCAGCAAAAATTATTCTATATTTATTTTGGATATGCTCATAAGCATGCATGTTGTCTCCAGTGCCCAAATGTAAACAAGTTCCTTGAGGGGAGGGGCTGTCATCACTTTCTTTGTACTCTCAGCGACTAGCATAGTGCCCGACACATTAGCATGCACTTCATACTTGTTGACTGACTGATCAAAAGATGTAAAAAGTGTCCTCAAGTTTCAAAAGTACATTTCCTCTTGGAAGGAAATGCTGAGAGATTTAAAATATGTAATTTTTGGATGACTAACATTTCAAGAGAGGGAGACAATAAGTATTAGGGGGAAAGAACAGGAAAAAAGGAGAAGCATGCAGATGAGGACGGCCTCAGCAGAGTGGCTCTGAAGCCACTGATGATGCTACCATTAGAAGCTACTAGGCAACTATCATGATCAGTTCACAAATCAATAATATATATGCTCCATAGTTCTGAGTGTGATGACTCACCTAGTTCCAAAGTCTACTTCCTTTTTGCCTCCTTGTAGATAAAGTAAATTAAAATGACAAGTGTTGTATATTGGAAAGGGCACTAGAGGAGTCAGAAGACATGGGTTCAAGTCCAAGTTCCATCACTCACTCTCAGTGTGACACAGAACAAGTCCCTTTTCCAACTCTTTAAACAAATTAGGTGCTGTGTTTCTATCTGTACTTTTATTATATCCCTTCAGTAGGATGTCAGCTTCTTTGGAGCATGGATTTTCTTCTTCTTGCCTTTGCATATCACCATCCAACACAACATTTCATACACAAGAGATGCTGAATATCTACTGACATGGATCTGTACGTGAGTGAGCTGGGCTAGAAAGTCCCCTTCAGCTCTGACATTCTACAGTCTAAAAGACTGCTAATTAAATACTACTGATATGCAACGACCAATCATAATCTCAAAGGATGAATGATGAAACATACTACCTACTCCAGAGATGATACAGAGTTAAGACATTTTTGGACATGGACAACATGGGAATTGGTTTTGACTATGCATATGTGTTACAAGAGTTTTGTTTTTCTTTCTTTCTTTCTTTCTTTTTTTTTTCAGGAGGGAGTAGGGATAGGATAGCCATCATTGAAGCATATTTTAATGCAGGGCTGTCCAAAATGTGGCTGGCAGTGAGGTTTATGCGGCCCACCTACAAGCACAGAAATTTACATAAATGCTTTAGTAAACGAAGCCAAGCTACCCCAGAGCTCTCACTAAGATGGCAAATCAAAATATATTGTCTATTGTTTCAATAAAAACCTAAGATTGGATAGCCCTGTTTTAATGCATAGGAGAAAACAGAAGAAGACCAGAATAAGAAACAAATAAAACAGCTTGGAAAGTTAAATACTGAATTTGTAATATACTTTAAAAAGGAAGCTAAGTATATTTAGGAATTAGCAATTTCAAGTGCCATCTTCTTCATCTATTCCATCATTTGTATATGGAAATATTTATTTAGTGCTGATTAAGTCCAGAAAAAAATGAAAGAAAAACAAACACTTGATTAAATCTAGAAGGGACATCAAGTCCCAAACATAAGTCAGGAAAGAACTTTTTTAAACCATAAAAAATACTTCAATTTTTCCCACAAATGGATTTGGCTCACGTAATAATATCTTCTCCAATACAAACTGGCAGGCTGGACTTTGAACCTTTGGGCTACAATTTCTATGTCTGAGGCATCAAGTTACCATAATCAAACTTCGTTGCTTCACAAGAGGACTGTTCTCTATCACAGCAAATATTCTAATGTCCCTAATCTGGTATATACTACGTGTGGTTTCATCTTCCCATAGACCTCCCAAGAAGACTGATTAACTTTTAGTTTTATTTGAATGCAGATTAAAGACTTGATAATAGCAGAAAATCGGAGAAGGAGCTTTCACCACAATGGGAAACTCTCCAGGGCTTCACAAATTCTATTTCCAAGAAGACACTGAGAAGTTCTCTTGCACATCCCTGTGGTCTGGAATCCAGTTGGGAACATCATCTAGTGTAAAGTTAAAAACCTAGAGGTCTACTGCAATATTTCAAGTCAACAAATACTAAAAATGCCTACTACACAAAGTACTTTAACCCCAAAAGTTAATGCAAATGAAAAAAAAAATTAAACTACTTCTGCACAAAGGAACATTGCCACCAAAGAGGTAGAATAAGATTGCTATACAAATATGCATAATACAAGTTAGACAACATTGAAATGCACAGAAACATACAAAAGGGAAGGGTGAGGAGAGAAAGAGTAGCAGAAGACTTCACCAAAAGAACTGGCACCTGAGCTATTTTAGATACAGAAGAGATATGTACAAATTCATAGAGAAAAGAGAAGACAGAAAAAGGGAAATGGTGAGTAGTTTTCTACATTTTAAATAGCAAAAGCATCACCAAAAATGAAACGGGAAGACACTCTGCATTTGTGGTACAGTATATCACTACAGGAGAGCAAACTTCATCAAAGGAAAACCACATTCTATATGAATTTAAAAGGGCAATAAGAGTGCCATGGCAGAATCAAGAGCTCAGAAAATAAGAGTTCCTGCAAGCAAGTCTTAACAGCTACTTAATAGACTTTCCAGCATGTCTCTTAACTTCTCTGAACTTTCCCTTCCTTCCTTTTAAAATGGAGATAAAACTTGAGCTACTGACCTGACTTAGTTGTTGGGAGGACAGAGCTATAGAATCAGCTATAGTACACTTAATCAACCATTTATTAAACACAATATTATATGCAGGGTCCTACGAGAAGATAAAAAAGATAAATACAAAGTACCTACCCTCATGAAGATTACAACCTAACCGGGGTGAGGAAGAGACCTGGGATTTCACCAGTGTAAAAATTCCTTCCCAATCACTTATATTAAGAGGTACCTGGAACACTGAAATGTTAAGTGACTTGGCCCATGGTCACATAGCTAGTATCTTCTAAGCAGAACAATTCTTGAAGAAATAGCAATACTGACATAGGAAGGACTGCTACAAATCTCTAAAAGGTACAATTGGTATAACCCTGGGGTTTTACCTCACACCCAGAAAACCGGCTAAATCACAAAACATGGAAATATTAGTTGTTGCCAGAGCAGCAAGAAGGAAGCACACAAGTGCCCTATTGATGGGGCTGCGAAATGTGATAACCATTCTAGAAAGCAATTAAGAATTATGCAAAGGGGGGTGGGGAGGATGGGGAAGGCAAAATGTTCATACTCTCTGAGACAGAGATCTTATGGCTAGGCATGTAGCCCAAAGAGGACAGGCACAGAAATATACATTTAAAATATTCATAGCAGCATTTTTCTTGTGGCAGCAGACAAGTGGCAATCATTGGGGAATGCCTATATAAATTGTGGTGCATGAAGGTAATGATTTATTAGTGAACTACATAAGAAACAAGGGCTATGAAGAGTTCAGAGATAGGAAAAGACTTGTATGAACTGATGCAGAGTGAAATAAGCAAAACAAAGGAAAATGACACAAACAGCAACCACAATAATGTAAATGGGAAGAAAAAAATGAATGCTGGAGAATCATAACAGGCAGTCATGGCCGTAGGGAAAGCATGAGAAGATGTACCTCCCTCCCTCCCTTGTTCCCTTCTTTACTGAGTTGAGGGCTGTAGGTATGGAATACTGCACGTATCAGCAAGAGCTGGTTGACATGCTGGTTGATTCTGCTGAACAACTTTTTTAATTCTTTGTTATATGGGATATCTCATGGGATGGGAAGAATAAGGGGTATGTTTGGAAATGCAGGTGAATATAAAAACAAAATAAATCAATAATAATTTTTGAAATGTACAACTATTGAAGTAGAAAAGGAGAGCCCAATAAATATGGCAGACTGAAAGGAAACAGTACAGCCAAGCTCTCCTCCATGAACTTCTCCAAAAAGATTCAGAAAATGCACGAGATCAATTCTAACGGGGAAATTCAGAAAAAGTCACAGTGAGTCATTTGTCTAGCCCAGTTCAGCACAGGGAGACAGGCAGCAAGATATGTGGACCCTATGGCCCAGAGTGTGCCAGTGCCCAGAAAGAAGCTGTGCACGACGGGCAAGAGAAGGCCTCAGACCCAAAACGGGGTACCTCCAGACATTCACAAAGGCACAGCAATGGGAAAAGATGTGAATTGGCAACTTGGTTAGCCACTATCTAATTCTAGGTCACAGATCCAAGGTGGAGTGGGGGACTTGAGAAGGGAGCAACATTCCCTACCTGGAAGCCCTAGGAGTATATGGTGGAATGAAGAAGTTCAGAAGCCAGCAGCAACAATAATAATATTGCTCAGATCTCAGGTACAAAGCAGATTCTTATTTCCAGCATCTAAAGGAATAATCTACAGAGGAATAACCAAGGAAAGAAACCTAGACCAAACAAGAGCCTGCAGACAATCTGAGCCAACAGAGCTTTCCAGCAGGCAGAGAGGCCAGCAGACATGTACTCTTGCTCAGACTCAAACCCAAGTTAGGACCTTGCAGAGCTCAGACAAGAGACCTGCAATTAGCTTTGCTACAGACCAGACCACACTGGAAGCAATGAAAGCTTTTAGATTCCCAGCTTGTTTCTAAGATCCTGGAATAACACAACACTTAATATTGCAAGAAAATAGTAACAGAACCAGTCCAGACCTTCCCTCCACAAATATGGCAGTGCCCAAACCTGAATATTGAGGTCGAAGTCAGAGGAAATAGGCTGAAGAATAGACAAACAAAAAAAGAACGTCTTAATGAGCTATAATGGTGTCAGGCTTCTCAAGACACAAAGAAGAGAGTGACTCCGAAACACCTACAAGCAAAGCCTCAGAGAACAACACAGCTTGGGCACAAACTCAACTAGAATCCCTGGAAAAGATAAAGCAAGAGTTTTAAAAAAAGAGAGTTCAAAAATGTTTTATAAAGTCAGAGCACTTGAGGAAAAAATTGGAAAAGAAGTAAGAGCTGTGAAAGAAAGAAGTAAAAAGGGAATTAATAGCTCGGCACAAGCAGTACAAAATCTTATCCAAGTAACAAACTCCCTGAAAACTATAATCAACCAAATAGAAGCCAAGGACTCCATGAGGCAATGAGAAATATTAAAACAAAGGCAAAATGCTGAAAAATACATATATATATTAAAGTATAAAGTACCCCATAGGCAAAACAACTAAACTAGAAAACAGATCAAGGAGAAAAAAGTACAAAAAGCACTGGATGCTACAACCAAAAAAGTCTAAATATCCAATTTCAAGAAATCTTAAAGAAAACATTGCCCCCCAGATCTCTTAAAACTAGAGAGTAAAGTGGAAATAGAATCCACTGGACACCTCCTGAAAGAAACTCCAAAATGAAAACTCTCAGGAATATCAGGGCCAAACTCTAGAGCTTCCAGGTCAAAGAAAAAAATACTACAAGCAGCCAGAAAGAAAGAATTCAAGTATCTAAAAGTCACAGTCAGGATCATACGTGATTTAGCAACCGCCACTACAAAGTAGAAGAGAACTTGGTATACAATATTCTAGAAGGAAAATGATATGGGCTTATGATCAAGAATAACTTAGCCAGAAAAAATGAGTATAATCATAAAAGGGGGGAAAGTGGACCTTATTTAATAAAAGAGGATTTTCAAGAATTTCTGATGAAAAAACCAGAACTACAGAGAACCTCTGAAGTTCAAACACAAGAGTGAAGAGAAACATAAAATGATAAACTTTAATGAACAATGACAAAGGACTAAACAAAACTAAACTGCTTACACTGAAATATAGGGAGATTCAAACTGAGGAATTAATGCTATTCCCTTTCCCTGGGAGGAAGAAGAGCTTCTCATTGTAGTATTGCAAAGGAGGAATATGAGGAAGGTACCTCCAGGCAAAGTCAAGATAGAGTAAAAGGTAACAAGTGTCAACCTCCAACAAAAACCTCTTCTACAAGATCCAAAGAAAATGTGCCAAGAAGAATTCTGAGCAAGAAAGCCAACAAAAAAAAATCACAGTGAGTCATTTTTCCAGCCCAGAGCAGTTTAGGAAAAGACAAAAAGAGAGAAGTCTCCTTCTGGGGTAGGAGCTGGCCAGGAGCACAGCAGGTAGGGAACAGACCAGAACCCAGGGCCAGTAAAGGGACTGACCACCTAGGCAGAAAGAGATCCCAGAGGATCCCTGTACTAGCACTGGGTGCAAGATCATGTACCATTTGGCAGCTCTGTAGCCTGTTAACCAATTCTGGATCACAGTTCTGGGAAGGAAAGGAGAGGTCTGTCTCAAGGGAGCAGGGGCCCTACCTGGATAAGGACCAGCAGATCAGGTGAGCAATGAACAGACCTCTCCCCAGATCACACCACCTTGGAAACACCAAAAACTTACTGGCTCCCAGCCCAAACAATGAAAGCAGCAGAAGAACATAAAAGACAGGTCAAGATAGTCATTCCTCCTATACCCTACACTTCTCACCACCCATCAGGTAAGTAGAGTCCAACTCTAATTAAAAGTTCAAAGTCAAGAAACTAGACTGGAAAAATGAACAAACAAAAAAGAATCTGACCATAAAAAGCTGCTTTGGTGACAGGGAAGCTCCAGGCACAAACTCAGAAGAAAATAACTTTGAAAACATCTACAAGAAAATCCTCAAAGAAAAATGCAGATTGGACACAAGTCCAACAAGAATTCCTAGATGAGCTATAGAAAAAAGATTTTTGAAAAGAATAAAAAAAAAAGATTTTAATAACAAATAAGAGTGGTAGAGGAAAAATGGGGGAAAAGGGGAGAAAAGAGAAGAATGAAAGCTGTACAGGAGAACTATAAACTACAAGAAGAAAACTAATAGCTTGGTAAATGAGGCAAAAAAAAAAAAGGATAAGAAAATACCTTAAAAACCAGAATTGGTCAAATGGCAAAAGAAGAACAAAACCTCACTAAAGAAAAGAATTCCTATAAAAGGAGAGAGGGGCAGAGCCAAGATGGCAGCTTAAGAAGAAAGACTGGCTTAAGCTCTCCCCCAAATCCTTCCAAACAACTGTAAAAAATTACTCTAAACAAATTCTAGAGCTACAGAACCCATGAATGTGTTGGTAAGCAAAATGGGCTCCTTAGCACTTAGTTCAACAAGTGCCCTTGAAGAATTTGGCTTTTGTTTTTGTTGAGTAATTCAGTGTATTTCATTGAGTCTTACTAAGTGCTAAGCCCCAGGCCCAAACCCCTATTAGGTGTAAAACCTATGTGGGTGTGGATTGGCAACTAAGGTGGGGCCCAAAGTGGGGCTAACTCCAGGGAGGGCCTAGTTTACATGTCTGGGACAGCAGAGGCTCTTAGACCATATGGGTTTAAGTCACCTCTTTGTGATGATTTTTAGGTCACGTGGGTGAGTCACATATAAAAACCAGGGGTTGGCCTCTTCTTCCTAGGAGCTCATTCCCGCAGCAGTGGTGGCGCGCTGACTCTGGGCTAGCCCTTGTTCTGAGCTCCCTGGCTGAACCTAGATGTTGGTAACTATGAATCTGTATTGGGTCTGTCTGTTGATGTTTGTACTTTGTAATTTGCTCTGAAGTTCAGGGTCCTGGCTTTTTTTCCTGAATACTATTTGTATGCTTAATTAAAGTAAGCTTGCCAACCCCTTAACCTTGCTTTCCTTAGACAGATGAAAAGAACCTGGGCTTTGGCGGGTCCTGGCAACTTTCTGGGTGCTGGTTGTTGGTGGATCTTGCACCCCCACAGAAGCTGCCAGCCGGATTGTGGAAACAACGAAATAACAGAGGGAAACAAGTGTCCAGCCCAAGACGGCCTGGATGGTCACTGAGAAGGGTCTATCGCATCATGCTGAAAGCGGAACATAGCCCAACATGGGCCACGCCAAGATAGACCAGGCCAGGAGTAGACCTGGTGGAGCAGGCCTCAGGGCCCTAAATCACTGAGCTGTGGCAGTTGCCAGACTTCTCAACCTACAAATGCCAAAGACAACAGAGCAGGTCAATGGGAAAACTGGTGGATTTGAGTGTCAGAAGTGCCAGTGCTGGGTTGGGCCCTGAGGGTGGCGGGCAGCAGCAGCCGGAAGCTCTGGCAGCTGTTTCCTGAGCTCCAGTGGCAGCTGCTTCCTGAGTCTCTGGCCCACACAGTGGGAGGAATCAAGTGGTAGATCAGAGCAGGCGTGCAGGAAGTCCTTTTCTAGCACAGAGGCAGGGTTCTCTTGCTTTGCCCTGCATGGATCTGGGCTGCAGTTCTGGTTGGCAGTTCTTGGGGGAGGAAGAGAGCTGGTGTGGCAGAGCTTGCTTGTGGTAACTGTGGAGAGGTAGTCCTCCTGGTAGTTACATGGCAGAAAGGAGTGCTTGCACTCACAGACCAAAGCACAGGCCAGGAGAGGAGCATCATATTACCTCAGAATAGAAGTAGCTCTGAAAACAGCAGTGCAAAACCCTTGAAGCTTGGGACAAAGCACTCTCCACTCTGAAAGCAGTCATACCGTGACAAAAAAGCTCAAAAGTCAAGTAACTGGCTGGGAAAATGAGCAAGCAGAGTAAAAGGACTCAGACTATAGAATTTTTTTTTGGTGACAAAGAAGATCAAAACATACAGCCAGAAGAAGTCAACAAAGTCAAACAGCCTACATCAAAATCCTCCAAGAAAAACATGAACTAGTCTCAGACCATGGAAGAGCTCAAAAACAATCTGGAAAACCAAGTTAGAGAAGTAGAGGAAAAGTTGGGAAGAGAAATGAGACTGATGCAAGTAAAGCATGAAAAAGAAGCCAACAGCTTGCTAAGAGACCTCAAAAAATACTGAGGGGAGAAGGAGGGGATAAAATCAAGTACAAACAAGATAAATACAGGGTAAATTTGAGATAAGCAAAGAGAGAAGGCACTCACATGGGGTGGGGTGGGGTGGGGTGGGTCCGAGCCTTGAAAAAGCCAGGAAGCAGAGGTAAGAAGTACACTGTGGGGAGTGAGTTATAGGAAGTGGCAAGGCTACAAAGGACTTAAAGGCAAAGGGAGGATTTTATATTTGTTCCTGACTGCAGTTTATTAAATAGAGGAGTATATGGTTGGACCTGCCCCTTAAGAAGATAACTTTGATAGCCGAGAGGCAGGTGGACTGCAGGGGGGAGAACCTTAGGTAGACAGGCCAACTAGAAGGCTTGCTGCAACAAATCAGATGTGAGCTGATGAGGACCTGTACCTGGTGCTGATAGTACCAAAGGAAAGAAAGCAGCTTATATAAGAGAAGGTTCAAAGGTAGACAAAAGGTGGCGGGGGGGGGGGGG
>JAQQSZ010010612.1:0-12469 GCA_028646595.1 Phalanger gymnotis
AAATAAGGATTCCAGAGTCTGAGCCTGAATCTGGGTGTGTTTTCGCCGCCTGGCCATGTTCCCAGACAACTTACTTAACCCTTGAGTTTTTCAGGGGAGTATGGCTGCTTACAGACTAAAGAGTTCTATGTTCCACGCTTGGGCGGATGCGCTGCCTCACCAGCACTCCTCTTTCCCCAAGAACCTCCTACCCGGACTGGGCTTAAATCTTCAGCAGGCTCTTCACTCCTGCTCTGATCAGCCACTTAATTCCTCCCACCAGGTGGGCCTGGGGCCAGAAGCAACTGCAGCCATAGTTCTAAAGCTGCCCCACCTCCACTGCCCCAGGGGCAGTGGCTGAACCGCAAACTCTGTCCCATCCCGCAGCTTTTCCCACTAACCTTCTCTGATGTCTTTGCTCTTTGTGGGTTGCAAGGTCTGGTGGATGCCACAGCTCAGTATTTCAAGATGCTAGGGCACTCTCCGCTCGTCTCCTGGTCTGGTAGGTCCGCGTCTGGTCTGTTCGCGCCGCCATGCATGCTGGGCTCAGCTCTGCTCCCCTCAGCTGGGGGCTGGTCGCTCCGTGTGGGACAGACCTTACCCAGAGACCATCCAGGCTGTCCTGGGCTGGAGCCCTGCTTCCCTCTGCCACTTTGTGGGTTCTGCAGCTCTAGAATTGGTTCAGAGCCATTTTTTATAGGTTTTTGGAGGGACTTGGTGGGGAGCTCACACCAGTCACTGCTTCCCAGCCGCCATCTGGGCCATAACTATTTTCAAGACGATGAAGGCTAGTAATGACTACCCTATAGTCCTTCTGGAGGTGAAGGTGATAAAGCCCCACTTAGGTACCCTCTTACAGGAAGAAAACAGTATTGATTGTTTGGAGGAGAAAAAAGAAACACTGCCTTCTATTCTTCCATTATTTATATTGCCATTTCCTCAGCAATTTTACTTCATTTAGGTCAGAGCTCTAAATTCATCTACATTTAAAAATCTTCAGTATTGTGAGAATAGTAGACGTGGAATAATCCAGCAATTCCATTGGTGTTAAGGAACTCCCAAATCACAAAACTGCCATTCTCAATACAAGGTAAATGCAGGTTGGCAGTTTCTTTTTAACTGATGGTTTTAGAGAATTGAATTGTGTAAGTGACTTGCCTAAAGCCACATAGGCAGCAGAACTTGAACCCAGGTCATTCCTGCTAAGAGGAATTGTACTTCTTTGCCTTTCAGAATATATAATGACATTTTTTTTTATTTTACAGGTGATTTCATTGACATGGGAAATTCCCAATAAGGAAAATCCCTCTATCAATGCAGACCAGTAACTTCTCCAAGAACCTAGAGTCTCAGCACTGCATGGGCCACTGACAGGTTACTGACTTACCCAGGCTCATGCAAGCTTTATTTTTCAGAAGGAAGACTTGAACCCTGATCTTCCTGACTGTGAAGCCAGCTCTTTATCCACTATATCTCAATATCTTTGACCTGTTGCATAGATAACAGAAGTTTATTAGCCTCATTTTACAGTTAAGAAAATAGACTGGCCCATAAATTGGGGAATGGTTAAACAAGCAAAGCAAACTGGAAGCTCTCAAAAGGTGAATGATAAAAGGAAATCTGGATGTATGAATGATGCATCAGCAGAATATATGCAAAACGTAGTAAATTGTAGGTGGGCCTATAGGCCCACATATGATTAGCATGGGGGAGGTCCAATGGTTGACTTTAGGGAAGTATCCTGGCAGGGTGCTACACCTTCAAAGTATGTTGGAAAACACTAGTGAAGGTCTAGGCAACAACACTCTTCACTCAATCTGGTGAGTATTTACATCTTTCCTTGGTTGTGAGCTTGTTGAGAGCAGGGACTATATTTTGCCTTTCTTTGTATCCTTTGCACTTAGCTTAGTGTCAGGCAAATAGTAGGCCCTTAGTAAATATTTATCCACTAACCAATAAGCAAGAGTAACTGGAGTTTTTTGTCCTATTCAAGTGGTCTATACGAATGTAATGGAATACTACCATTCCACAAGAAATGATGAGCTGGAAAATTTCACAAAAAAGTGAAAAAACTTACATGTGCTAAGTGAAGTGAGCAGAGCCAAGTAACATTGTATACAGTAACAGCAAAATGACCAACTTTGATAGACTTAGCTCTTCTCAGCAATGCAATGATCTAACACAATTCCAAAAGACTCATGATGGAAAATACGATCTACCTCCAGAGAAAGAATTGTAGAGTCTGAATGCAGATAGAAACATAATATTTTTTCTCTCTTTTTTCTTTCTTTTCTCATGGCTTTTGCCTTTTGTTCTATTTTTCCTTTTACAACATGACTAATGTGGAAATATGTTTAATATGATTTTACATGTATAGCCTATATCAGATTGCATGCCATTTTGGGGAAGGGGAAGGGAAGGGAGGAAGAAAAAAATTTGGAACTCAAAATCTCATAAAAGTGAATTTTGAAAATTAAAAATTAATTAATTTAAAAAAGGAAAAAGAAAATAGACTGAAAAGTTGTGCAGCTAGTGACTGTCTGAAGCTGGATTGGAACCCAGGTCTTCCTGTTCATCACTCTATCAACTACCACACAGGCTCTGAATAGTGAATCTGAATATTGAGGTATTTGGTAGCACAAGATTCAACTACTGACTTGCTTTTTTTCTTCCATAATTATTTTTTCTGTATCATTTGGACTATTTCTCCTTGAAAAGGAAATTTAAGCCATTTGTCACTGTCTTACTAATTTCCTTTTTCCCTTTACGCTCTTATTTCCAAGTTATTTATAGCCGGTAATCACTCCCTCCCTTTTTGCACTGCATATGTTTTGTCCTTTCTGACTTTTCCCCTGTGCAAGGCATGCCTTCCAATACTTGTATTGTTGTAACTGCCCTGGCTGTTCCAGCTAACTGTTCATCATCCTGAGACTAGTGTCCCACTGAGACATTGCTGTCTGAATCTGCTGCAAGGGCAGAATATTCACAGTATAGATGTATGCTTTGAGATGAAAGGTCAATCAAATATACTATAGTTGTGGGTGATGCCCTGCAGGTACTTTGAAAACATCTGTTTTGGAAGTCAGAACTTCCAATGCAAGCTGACTTCTATTTTCTATTCCTATTAAGCAGAAGAGACCACATCAAGTAAATCAGCACCTTTGGCAATACCAAGGATATGAAAATGACCTCTGAGTTCCCTATTGCCTGTATTTGAAAGGAAAGCAGGATGTGGGGTGTGTGTGTATGTGTGTGTGTGTGTGTGTGTGTGTGTGTGTGTCCTTAAAAGGTGATATATTGTATTGTACTGCCATAGTAACTTTTAATCTGATTATAATTAACCTGTCCTATTGCAGCTTAGATACAAGATAATTTTTGATAATGCTAATTTCTTTTCATTGAATCTACTATAGTTCCATTGCTAATGACAATACTTATTCACATCCTTCTAACAAGGATTATACTGGGTACATTAGTAACAGATTGGGGGAGCATCGAGGTAAGATTTACATCTCACTTTCTCCCAGGAGCTACAGACTTACCCACGTCATTAACATCAATAGCTGTCACTGAACACTTCCTCTGTGAAAGGTCCTGTATTAGGCACTGGAGCTCCATTAAACTGGTAGCTATTCAAAGCCTGAACATAGAGAAACTCAACGTACAGACAAGTACTTCAAAGCTAATATAATGCCCTGATGAGTAACAGAACTTGGTCCCTTCCTAGCTCCCAATTCAGTGTCTTCTCTCCAAAACTACTAAGTTTAAGAGTATAGTCTAGGACTCAGGAGTGGGGAACCTGTAGCCTCCAGGTCTGTAGGTCCTTGGGTGAGACCTTTTGATTGAGTTCAAGTTTACAGAACAAATCCTTTTAGTAAGGGGATTTGTTCTGGGAAGTTTGGATTCAGTCTAAGGACAGCATTTGAGGACATAGAGGGTCACATATGGCCTTGAGGCTTTAGGTTCACGTCTCTTGGAGGTGGATCCTTCTATACGTCCAGACATTGCCCCTTTGAGGGTATCATGTTTTCATAGTTTGACAGAGATCATATTCTGGTTGTTGTCATGAGTCGTTTGTTTATGATATTCCTCACTGACATTTCCTTAAAAAGCAACAACACTCTTCACTCAATCTGGTGAGTATGTACACCTTTGTTTTGGTTGTGAGCTTCTTGAGAACAGGGACTGTATTTTGCCTTTCTTTGTATCCTTTGCACTTAGCTTAGAGTCAGGCAAAGAGTAGGTGCTTAGTATATATTTATAGACTAACCAATAAGCAAGAGTAACTGGAGGTTTTTGTCCCATTCAAGTGTTCTACGAACTAAAAAAAATCTGAAGATCACTACCATAGTACGTTTTTTCCTAGTGGAAATACTTCAGGAACTACAAAAATATTTCTTCATAATTTATATTATTATTTTAATATTATAACATTAATATTGAAAAAATATTAACAATAATAGCCTCATGTTGCCTTGGAGTTTTACCTTTATAAAATAGTTTCCTGTCCATGATCTCAAGTGTATCTCAAAACAACCATATGAAATAAACTAGAGAGATATTACCCTTGTTTTACAGGGCAGGAAAACCGAGGTTTACTGAAATCAAGTGAGTTGCATTGTTAATGCTACAGTAATGAGTTAGTCCTAGGTGTCCTACTGTGCTTTCCAGGATATGATCATTCTTCTAACACTGAGGGGAAGGAATCAATCAAAACAACACTTTCTAACAAAATCACTGATGAGGAAAAAACATGAAAATTTAAGTAAACAGCCAAAAATGATTGACAGTCCCCATATTTAAAAAACAAAACTATTTCTGTTAAGCAACAATTGTCTTCCTGAGTTACCAAGCATTTGTGGTGTGGTACAATGGAATAAGCATAGGCTCTGAAGTAAGAGGATATTGGTTTAGATTCCACCTCTGATGTTTAATACCTAATGATCTTAGGCAAGTAACTTCACTATTTTTTCTTTATTTTTATTTTTTTCCCTTTGCTTATTTATTTATTCATCCATTCATTCACTTATTTATTTATTCATTTGTTTGTTTGTTTAATATTTTTAGTTTTCAGCATTGATTTTCACAAGAGTTTGAATTACAAATCTACACATCTCTACCCTCCTCCCAACTCCAAGATAGCATATATTCTGATTGCCCCATTCCCCAGTCAGCCCTCCCTTCTGTCACTCTACGCCTGCCCCCATTCCTTTTTCCCTTACTTTCTTGTAGGGCAAGATAGATTTCTATGCCCCATTGCCTGTGTATCTTATTTCCTAGTTGCATGCAAAAAACAATTTTTTTTTGAACATCAGCTTTTAAAACTTTGAGTTTCAAATTCTCTGCCCTCTTCTCTCTCCACCCACCCTCCCTAAGAAGGCAAGCAATTCAAAATAGGCCACATGTGTATCATTGTGCAAAACCCTTCCACAATACTCATGTTGTAAAAGACTAACTATATTTTGCTCCTTCCTAACCTATCCCCCTTTATTGTTTTTTCTCCCTTAACCCTGTCCCTTTTTGAAAGTATTTCTTTTTAATTACCTCCTCCCCCATTTGCCCTCCCTTCTGTCATCCCCCCTTTTTTATCTTCTTCCTCCTTCTTTCCTATGGGATAAGATACCCAATTGAGTGTGTATGGTATTCCCTCCTCAGGTCAAATGAGAGCAAGATTCACTCATTCCCCCTCACCTGCCTTCTCTTCCCTTCCTACAGAACTGCTTTTTCTTGCCACTTTTATGCGAGATAATTTACCCCATTCTATCTCTCCCTTTCTCCCTCTCTCAATATATTCCTCTCTCATCCCATATACACTATGTGTGTGTGTGTGTGCGTGTGTGTGTGTGTGTGCATGTGTGTATTCCCTTCAGCTACCCTAATACCAAGAAAGGTCTCATGAATTACACAAATCATCTTTCCATGTTGGAGTGTAAACAAAACAATTCCACTTTAGTAAGTCCCTTATGATTTCTCTTTCTTGTTTACCTTTTCATGCTTCTCTTGATTCTTGTGTTTGAAAGTCAAGTTTTCTATTCAGCCCTGGTATTTTCACTGAGAAAGCATGAAAGTCCTCTATTTTATTGAAAATCCGTATTGTGCCTTGGAGCATGATACTCAGTTTTGCTGGGTAGGTGATTCTTTGTTTTAATCCTAGCTCCATTGACCTCCAGAATATCATATTCCAAGCCCTTTGATCCCTTAATGTGGAAACTGCTAGATCTTGTGTTATCTTGATTGTGTTTCTGTAATACTCAAATTGTTTCTTTCTGGATGCTTGCAGTATTTTCTCTTTGATCTGGGAGCTCTGGAATTTGGTGACAATATTCCTAGGAGTTTTGTTTTGGGGATCTTTTTCAAGAGGCAATTGTTGGATTATTTCAATTTCTATTTTACCCTCTGGCTCTAGAGTATCAGGGCAGTTGTCCTTGATAATTTCTTGAAAGATGATATCTAGGCTCTTTTTTTCCTTTCTTTTGAGGGGGGATGGCAGGGCAAATGGGGTGACTTGCCCAGGGCCACACAGCTAGTAAATGTGCCAAGTGTTTCAGGCTGGATTCAAACTCAGGTCCTCCTGACTCCAGGGCTGCTGTTCTACTCACTGTGCCACCTAGCTGCCCCTAGACTGTTTTTTGATCATGGCTTTTAGATAGTCCAATAATTTTTAAATTATCTCTCCTGGATCTATTTTCCAGGTCAGTGGTTTTTCCAATGAGATATTCCACATTGTCTTCCACTTTTTCCATTCCTTTGATTCTGTCTTATAACATCTTGATTTCTCAAAAAGTCACTAGCTTCCACTTGCTCCAATATAATTTTTAGGGTAGTATTTTCTTCAGTGGTCTTTTAGACCTTCTTTTCCATTTGGCTAATGCTGCCTTTCAAGGCATTCTTCTCCTTATTGGATTTTTGGAGCTCTTTTGCCATTTGTGTTAGTCTGTTTTTTAGTGATATTTTCTTCAGTATTTTTTTAGGTCTCCTTCAGCAAGTCATTGACTTGTTTTTCATGGTTTTCTTGTATCACTCTTATTTCTCTTCCCAATTTTTCCTCTACTTTTCTAACTTGCTTTTCCAAATCCTTTTGAGCTTTTCCATGGCCTGAGACCAGTTCATGTTTTTCTTGGAGGCTTTTGTTGTAGGCTCTTTGACTTTGTTGACTTCTTCTGGCTGTATGTTTTGGTCTTCTTTGTCAGCAAAGAATGATTCCAAAGTCTGAGTCTGAATCTGAGTCCGTTTTTGCTACCTGACCATGTTCCCAGCCAACTACTTGACCCTTGAGTTTTTCATTGGGGTATGACTGCTTGTAGTGTATAGAATACTTTGTCCCAAGCTTGAGGGGATGTGCTGTTGTTTTCACAATTATTTATACACAGCAAGCTCTGCCACACCAGGGCTCCTCTTCCCCCAAGAACTGCCAACTGGGACCACAACTCAAATCTAAGCAGGTTCTGCACTCCTGCTCTGATCCACCACTTAATGCCTCCCACCAGGCAGACCTGGGGCCAGAATCAATTGCGGCAGTAGTTCCTCAGAGCTGCACTACCTCTGCTTCCCCTGGTGTAGTGGTCTAACCATGAACTCTTTTCACTCTGTCCCTGAAGTTTTTTCCACTAACCTTCTCTGTTGCCTTTGGTGTTTTGAGTTGAGAAGTCTGGTAACTGCCACATGTCACTGATTCAAGGTGATAGGGCCTGTTCTGCCTGCATCCTAGTCTGTTTGGTCTGGGCGCAGCCCACACTGGGCTCTACTCCACTCTGTAATAGTAATTAAGGTGGGACTTTTTGCTGTTGACCTTTAATGATTCTGTACTTTGTTTGAATGGGGCAGGTAAAATGGGATGTTTTTGCATTTCTCAGCACTGAGACACTTGGGAGCTCTGTGCCATAGTAGTGGCAAGTGACTCTGGGTCAGCCATTATAATGAGCTCTCCAGCTGAATACTTAGATGTTGATAACTACGAATTTTATTTGTTCTGTAATTCATGGTGCTGGTTTTTTTTCCCTGAACTAAGTAAATGATATTTTTATGCTAGATTAAAGTAAGATTGTTAACCCCTTAACGTTGCTTTCCTTAGTAAAGCAGATGAAAAGGACCTGGGCTTGCAGTGTTCTGTGAGCTGGTTGTTGGCTTTACACCCTTACAGCAGCTGCTAGCCAGATTGTTGATTCATGCTCCCAACTCCATGGGATGGACCTTACCCATCGACCATCCAGGCTGTCCTGGCCTGGAGCCCTGCTTCCCTCTGCTATTTTGTGGGTTCTGCAGTTCTAGAATTTGTTCAAAGCCATTTCTATAGGTGTTTGGAGGGTCCTCGGGGAGAGCTTTAGGCAGGTCCCTGCTTTCCAGTCGCCGTCTTGGCTCCACCCACTTCACTTTTTTTAAAGTTTCTTTGTGTCCCCATTGCTTTTGGTACCTGGCACATAGTAAGCACATAAGGAAACCTTATTGAGTGACAGACTAAACCTCAGTTTCCTCATCTGTAAGATAAAGAGGCAGGTGTCTAGATGGCCTCTGAGGTCTTTCCTAGCTCTACATCTGGTGTTATTTGTCCTTCATGCTAGAAGAGGGACAAATGACATCACGACTTTTGGGTCAGTGTACAGTGTGATTGCTTGTGGCTGACCATGACAATATGAGCCTGGAAGATTCTACCACAGGTCAGGAACAACTGGTCTGTTTGAACATTTGAGATGGAGATGTTTCTAGATTTGTGCATCCCATGCTCTACATCTCTGATCTTGTCAAAGCACATATTTAAATGTTGGCTTCACTTAAACAACTTCTTGCACTTAATCTTGAGACCATTTCTGAATCACTCCAGATGTGAATCATAAGTGGTGCAAGATGCCAAACTCAGAGTAGGTAATAGTTTTGTTTTTTCCCACTTCCTTACTGGCATAATAACCCTAAGTATTACAAATTTAACATCTGGCAGCAATATGAAAGACAAAAACTAAAGTTGGGAGATGTGTTTCTAGTTGATAACTATAGTTCTGGACTCTTGACTGCTTCCTATAAATATACTTTTATTCTCCATTCTCTTTCCCTTCCTCTCCTTTTTTTTCTCCCTACCTCCTCTCTCTCATCTACCTTTCCCCCATCTCTCTCTCTTTCCCTTCCCTTTTCTCTCCCGTTTCCTACTCTTTTTCCCCCACTCTCTCCATATGTATATACATGTATCATATACATGTGAATATTCACATCCATACCAACATACATATACAAATGCACATATACATTCTCACATATGTTTATGTACTTCTGTAACTATATTTGTATGTGTTTATATATAGGGATAAAGACTGGATCTATGATTTCATTAGTATAAGGAACTCTTAGAAAGGAAAATTACCCCCAAAGCTTAGATATGGCCCCTTTGGTAGAATATAGATCCTTATCTCCTGCACAATCACTCAATGTACAAAGTAAGTACTGAAAATGGAACTGTCTTTATTTTACCCATAGAAAGCATCAGAACCATGGACAAGTAGTTAGTTAGTCACTAAACATGTGTTAAGTATCTACTATTTACTAGGCTCTGTGCTAATTATATAAAGCACTCACATAACCCATTAAATTCCTTAGATCCTCTCCTAACACCCCAAACAAAGACACTTTAGCACTGATTGACATTTACTCTTCACTGACCTTCTACCAATACTTTCTTGAACAACTCATAGAAATGTAATAGAGAGTCGGTGGGTCCAGATCTCCAGGACCTACATGATGCAGTTTTGATTCTACAGCTTTAAGACAGTTCTCTACTTTTTACAAAACACAGCTGGGGGGTGGAGTCAAGATAGCTGAATATAGGCAGCAGCCCAGCTGAATTCTCCCAACGTTCCCCTCCAAACAACTTTAAAGTAACCCTTAAAATCAAATTTTGGAGCAGCAGAGCCAAGAATAAGTCAGGGTGAGACATTTTTCCAGCATAAGACAATATGAGAGGTTGGCAGTAGAGGTCTGCAACACTGAATTGGGGGCTGGCCCAGAGCATGGTGCATGTAGCAATGGACCTTGGAGGCAGCTGCAATGGCAACAGCAGCAATTAATCTGGAGCTCTCAGCCCAGAGACAATAAGGAGATCAGACAACTGGTCAGAAAAAGATTACAGGGGGAGTCTTTCCTGGCGCTAAGTGCAGCTGGTACTGCTTGCTAATTCTATCACCCGTAAGCAGTTCTGGGTCACAGCCTGTGCCTGAAGCTTGGCACAGTGCGTCCCTACTCCCAGGTGAGCATAAACCAACTTTAATATAAATTTCAAAGTGAAGAAATAGCCTGGGAAATTGAGTAAACAACCAAAAAAAGAACCTGATCATAAAAAAACTATTTCGGTGGCAGGGAAGACCAAAATATAAACTCAGAAAAGGACAACAATATTAAAAGAGTGAAAACCAAGGCCTCAAGGAAAAATACTAATTGAACCCAAGGTCAAGAAAGATTCCTGAAAGAATTGAGAGAGAGAGAGAGAGAGAGCGAGAGAGAGAGAGAGAGAGAGAGAGAGAGAAAGAGAAGGAGAGAAATGTGGTAGAAGAAAAATTGGAAAAAGAATAAAAGTCATGCAAAAAAGTATGAAAAGAGGATTAACAGCATGGTAAAAGAGTCACAAAATACTGAAAAAATATCACCTTAAACATAGAATTGGTCTAATATTAAGAGACACAAAAATTCACTGAAGAGAACTCCTTAAAAAGCAGAATAGGCCAAATGGAAAAAGTAGTACAAAAACTTGCTGAAGAAAAAACTTCTCAAAAAACAGAATTGGCCAAATAGAAAAAGAGATACAAAACCTCCCTGGGGAAAACAATTCTTTAAAAATTAGAACTGGGCAGGTGGAACCTAATGACTCCATAAGACTTTAAGGAATAATAAAATAAAGTTAAAAAATGAAAACAATAGAATAAAATGTGAACAACTAACCTGGAAAATAGATTGTAGAAAGATTATTTAAAAATTATTTGATTACCTGAAAGTCATGATAAAAGAAAGAGCCTAAATATCATATTTCAAGAAATTATAAAGAAAAAAAGTCCTGACATCTTAGATCCAAAGGATAAAATAGAAATGGAAACAGTCCACTAATCATTTTTTCATCCCAAAATGAAATCCCAATGCCAAATCCCAGAGCTCCTATGTCAAGGAGAAAACATTGCAAGCAGCCACAAAGAAATAGTAAAGATATTGTGGAATCACAGTCAAGACCACACAATATTTACAGCTTCCGCACTATAGGAATGGAGGGCTTGGAATATGATATTCCAGAAGGCAAAGAAGCTAAGATTGTAATCAAGAATCACCTACTCAGCAAAACTGAACATAATCTTTCAAAGGGAAAAATGGATATTTAATGAAATAGAGGACTTTCAAGTGTTCCTGATGTAAAAACAGAGGTGAATAGAAAATTTGACAGGAGACTCAAGAAAAAGCATGAAAAGGTAAAAACAAAAGAGTACTTACAAAGGACTCAGTAAAGTTAAAAAATTTACATTCCTATATGTGAAAATGATACATGTAATTCCTAAGAAAGTTATCATTATTTGCACAGTTAGAAGGCACCTACATAGACAAAGAGCATGCATGTTAATCAATTATGTTTGATCTCAAATAAAATGAAATGGTTAGAAAAAGGGGAAGGAAGAAGTAGAATGGGAAAATTTTTTCTCACATAAAAGAGGCACACAAGGAAGAACTACCGTAGTTGAGGGGGACATGTGTGTTTGTGTGTGTGTGTGTGTGTGTGTGCACACGTATGCATATAGGGGAGATGGCAGGCAAATCTTCAACCTCATTTTCTTTTTTTATTAATTTTTTTTTTATTTTTAGTTTGCAACAAACAGTTCTACATAATTTTGAGTTCCAGATTTCCTTCTCTCCCTCCCCTCCTCCCTCCCCAAGAAGGCATGGGATCTCATATAACTTCCATGTATACCTTGGCATTAAAATAATTTACACACTAGTCAAGTTGTGGAGAAGAACCATGACCAGTGGAATAACTCATGAGAAAGAAGAAACAGAACAAAAGAAACACAACCCAAAAACAAATACAAAAGAGAGAAAAAAAAGTGGGGGGGAAAAAGGCGAGTATGAAGTGTGCCTCGATTTGCGTTCATATTTCATAGTTCCTTCTCTGGATGTAGATAGCCCTCTCCATCATGAGTCCTTTGGAGCTGTCTCTGCATATTGTGTTGCTGAGAAGAGCAGTCTGTCAGGGTTAGTCATCACAGAATCAATATATCTGTGGTTGTGTATAATGTTCTTCTGGCTCTGCTCTGCTCACTCAGCATTATGTCATGTAGGTCCTTCCAGGTTGTTATAAAGTCCGTATCATCCCCATTTCTTATAGCACAATAGTATTCCATTACCTTCATATACCACAGCTTGTTCAGCCATTCCCCAATTGATGGGCATCCCTTTGATTTCCAATTCTTAGCTACCACAAAAAGAGCCGCTATAAAAATTTTTGTACATATGAGTCCTTTTCCCACTTGTGTGA
>JAQQSZ010010613.1:0-12469 GCA_028646595.1 Phalanger gymnotis
AAAAAAATACTTCAAATAATTTTTTTCTTCTAAGTCAACTCTAAACTGAGAACTATGTAATGAAAAAAATAGCCTGACTTGCCATTAACCTTCATGATAAAAGTAAATGAATGAATGGACAAGAATTTAGGAAGCACCTATTATGTGAAAGCCACTGTACTAGGTGCCAGGGATATACATACAAATGTGAGACAATCCCTACCCTCAAGGAGCTTATATTCTGATATGGGAATACAATATATGAAGGAGAATGGGAATTTTAGGTGAGGGAATCATAGGGATCAAGAGTAGAAGAGAGCAATTATCAGTCAATTATCAGGCCCTTTCCAGTAGCAATGATAGGATTGATCTGATCACTGTTCCCAGTACAAGCTCAAGAGATGGAAGGGGGAAAAGGGTAGGGGCAGGGAGGCAGGATGGTATGCTTTATTGGGTAGGCCCTGGCTTCCTGGTAAATGCCTGGATGAGTTGTGATGCAAGGTCTGAGGCCAGCTAGATTCAGTGGGAGAGTTTTTACTCGCTCGTGCACCAATCAAGATAAGACAGAGTGCCAAAGCTAAGTGGATATACTCCACAAGGGTATGAAAGGCTTATTCCTTCAAGATTTGGACCAGAGGCTCCCTTGTTACTGGTGGGGAGAAGCAGAGCAGATGGAAAGATGATTGTACTGTATAGGCGGATGGTGGATGGTGGAGTGGGGTGGGATGCATTTTCTGAGACCAGCTAAATATAATGAAATAGTTGTTATTCACCACTCATTAACAATAGTTGATCTAGCACTGAGTGATTTATGAAACTCTTAAGCATAAGCTCTATCTCTTCTTGCAATGAAGACAATTTTGCCTGTGCAACCTTATCACTTCCAGTCTCCACATCCCACTAGAATAAAGTAATCTAGGGAGCTTTCTTTTGCAGCTCAGACAAAATGCTTTCAATTGGACAATGAACACTTATTGGGCACAAGGGAGGATAAAAGAAATCATATGTAAGTCACTGTCCCTCTCCTTCAGAAGTTTATAATCAATCCAGTGGCAGGCATAGCATAAATACACTGAAAGCTGAATCATATAAGAGATAAATAACAAGACATTTATGTTTGACATGTTACAAAACAGTATATGATTAACTGCCAAATGAAATGCTATATATTTGGTGACAGACTAGGAGTGTTATAAACTCAGAGGAACCAGGGCTCCCTGTCGATTGGAAAAGTCTGAGAAACTTTCCACAGAGGTGAAAAGAAGAGGGAGGGGAGGAAAAAAAAAAGAGGAGGCAGAGAAGAAGAAAAGAAAGAAGACGGAGATGAGGAGGAACATGAGGTGAACATTAAAGGATGGGTAGGATTTGGACCCACATCTGTGCTGAAGTAATGTTTTAGCAAAGGCCTAAAATCTAAAGTGGGTATTTTTGGAGCTGATCCTACCTCCCAAACAGAATATTTTTAGTTGCACAGTTCTCCATCATGCTGTGCAATGAATAAACCCACTAGATTATTTCCAAATAACCCCCTTCTTCTGGACCACAAGCATGTACTCTGGCTTCTGCTTATGCTATGATCTCCTTTCAGATAGAATGATCCATTGAATGCATAAACTGGGGTGGAATGCTAGAAACCCCACAACCTGCATCCTAAGTACGCAGCTTGCATGTTCAAACCAATTTCCATTGGAGAAAATGACTAAAGTTCATAAGGCTATCTCATGCTTCAGGCACTTTGTAAATTATAAAGTATTGCACAAAACTGGCACTGTTATTTTTATTGTTTGTTATTGCTTCTCAAGAAAAAAATTATAATATGGAAATTTTCATCTCTAGTCCTAAAGTTAAAATCTCCCATAAACAATTATTTGGGCAAATAGCAAAGGAGCTCAGATTCTTCCCATGCCCCCTCCCCTCAAAAAAAAAATTCTAAAAGTTGGCCCCCAGGGAAAACATTGCTGGTGCTAAGAAACCAATAATCTCCTTTCTAGCTGCTGCCTTAGATTCTTCCCTCTCAATCGTCTCTCATTGAATTACCAAGTCCTATCCTTCTTCTATCTGCAATGTATATTACACCCAAACTGTCCTCTCCAGTCCCACTTCCATTAGCCTCGTAGATCTAGGCCATACTCCTAACCGATGTCCCTTTTCATGTCACTCCAAGTTCTAGGTCATCTGGTTCCCTGTATCACTGTAGCCTCTTTGTGAATCATAGCTCCTACACCACCGTCATCTCCACTCTCATTCTACTGTCTCTCTCAGAGAACTCTAGATAAGCGCCACACATACTCACAAAGCCATGCCTTTCTCCTTTCCTGCCAAGTTTCAGTTTCATTGTTAAGGTTCCCGAGCTCTAGGCTTGCACCCACTTGCCCTCACATGATCACTCTCTAATCTCCTGAGAAGTACTCACAGAATTCACTCTCATCACAACCATAGACGTTCTTTCTGAGCTACAATGCTTATACATTCTATACCAGCCCCAAGATGACTGCCTGAACACTCCTAAATACCCTGAAAAGGGTAGGAAAGCCTCCGTAGTAACTTCTGGCATCATCCCTCCCTCCAGTGCATCCTTCTCATCACTACCAATATAATCATCCATACGCATATTTCCTGTTTGGTTGAACAGGACTAAGAAAGAAGACATAGGTTTGGGAAACTGTGTAATTCTTTTACTAATGACCCTTAGTTTCTCCTTGAAACAAAGGCTCATCTTATCAGAACTATATTCACTCAATGATTCTGTATGCCTTTAAATCATGGAATACCAGTCTCTAAAGGAGTGAAATTGAGGATTACTCAAAGAGCAATGTAGAGACACAACATATGAAAAATTCTGCAGGAGAAGCAGCATAAAGGGTGTCACTAGAGTAAAGTGTGTAAAGTAGTGGTTTTCATGTGAACACCTGTTCACATGTTACTGTGATAAATCATTTACTCCACCCTACTTTTTTTTAATGGGCAGCTAGGTGAGGTAGTGGATAGAGCATCAAGCTTGGAGACAGGAAGACTCTTCTTCCTGAGTTCAAATCTGGCCTCAAAAACTTGCTAGCTGTGTGACCTTGGGCAAGTCACTTAACTTTGCCTCAGTTTCCTCACCTGTAAAATGAACTGGAGAAGGAAATGCCAAACCACTCCAGTATCTTTGCCAAGAAAATCCTAGATGGGGTCATGAAAAATCAGACATGACTCAACCACCACCACCACCTTTTGGGGGGTAAGAGGAGGTGTCTATTTGTGCCTATAGCTTTTCTGCCCCAAGGTATGATTTTTTTTCTTGGCCTCTCCATTGGATCATACCCCTAAGAAGAATCATTTTCCTCTCAAAACTAGGTCTGGCAATGTTCGATGACTGCTTCAATGCTAGCCCAGCCAGGAAACATTCTACTGCTGCTGCTGACTCATTTGCTTAGAGAAATCCTGGTAAATGTGTTTGTTCTCTCTGCCTTGGAAGGTTGTAAAAAATAAATCACTAACTCTCAGTTATCTCTAAGCCCCCATCCAGAAATCATACTCTAGCTTAAAAATGCCACAGTTTTAATCTTTCTCTTCTTCAAGGTATTCCCAAAGGCTCTTCTCAATGTTGCATTTCAATGAGAACAGAAGTGTAGCAAAACTTTTAGTTAACAGCTTTATGGCTCATGAAAACAAAGAAAATTTTTAAATACACAATGATTTAAAAAAAACTTTTGAGAAACAAGCACAAGGCTTTCACAATCCAAGAGACTCAGATATCTGAAATGAGAAGCAGATAGCTGCCCTCTAGGGAGAAAGGAAATCAGAGATGAAAGAATAAGGATATCTAGCTTCTCTTTGCCCTGACATGGTTAATAGATGCTGGCAACCTTCTATGTGCCCCACCATGGCAGCCTCTCCTGCTTCATCCTTTCATTCCTTCTAGCATGGAAAGATTATGTTGGTTAGTCAAACACAGGCCTCTTCAGGGCCTGATCTAAGGTCAGCTCAAAACTTCCCGAGAGAGGGTATGTGAAGGAGGAAGAGGTTGGGAGATTGATGCCTACACTGAGGGCATTCGTTGCTAATATTTTGATCTCCTTGGTGATACCTCTAACAAGTGTGGCCAAGACAGCTCTAGAGACAAATGTATGATAGGGAGCTGGGAGGGGCGGAGGGAATACAAGGGTACAAAATGTGAATGAGGCACATTTGTGTGTTCTAATGGCGGCTATGCTAAGCCAAGAAATTACTCTACTAGACTCTAAGTTCCATGAAGTCACAGACCATGTTTAATCTAAACTTTGAACTTCTTCTAATGATTAGTAGTGTTCTTTAGGTAGATGGTTAAAAAATCTTTATATTGAATTAATAAATTAATTAATACAGCCTTGGTTGACCTAATTAATCAAAACTTTTACTTACCTGGAGAAAAGTCAAATCATTGGAAAATAAGAGAACATCAAGAATTTGTTAATAGGATTTAAATTAATAATAATTTATGTTATAGAAATATATAAACATATTTCATATATTAAATTATAAAACAAAATTAATAAAATATTAATAATAATTAGCAATAATTTTATTGATAATAATTTTTAGAATATATTTGAGGATTAGTAAATATTTAGCATAAATTTCTACACTGAACTCCTTGACTCTAGTCTCTTTCTCCTTCTGATGAATTTTGCATACTGTCAAGATAATTATGCCATTCCCTTGTTCAAGAAACCACAGTGGCATATTATAAAATGCAAAATGGATAATTTGATTACATTAAATTAAAAAGATTTTGCACAAAGACAAGGCAACAAAAATTAGAAGGGAAGCAGAAAGCTAGGAAACAGTTTTTACAGCCAGTGTCTCTGATAAAGGTCTCATTTCTAAAATATATAGAGAACTGAGTCAAATATATAAGAATACAAGTCATCCCCCAATTGATAAATGGTTAAAGGATATGAACAGGCAGTTTTCAGATGAAGAAATTAAAGCTATCTGTAGTCATGTGAAAAAATGCTGTAAATCACTCTTGATTAGAGAAATGCAAATCAAAAAACTCTGACGTACCACCTCACACCTATCAGGAAAATGATAAATGTTGGAGAAGATGTGGGAAAATTGGAACGCTAATGCATTGTTGGTAGAGTTGTGAGCTGATCCAGCCATTCTGGAGAGCAATTTGGAACTATTCCCAAAAGGCTATAAAACTGTGCATACCCTTTGACCCAGCAATACCTCTTCTATATCTGTATCCCAAAGAGATCCTAAAAATGGGGAAAGGACTCACAAAAATATTTATAGCAGATCTTTTTGTGGTGGCCAAGAACTGGAAATTGAGGGAATACCCATCAATTGGGGAATGGCTGAACAAGTTGTGGTATATGAATGTAATGGAAAACTATTGTTCCATAAGAAATGATGAGCAAGTGGATTTCAGAAAAACCTGGAAAGACTGAATGAAGTGAACAGAACCAGGAGAACATCGTACACAGTAACAGCAACATTGTACAATGACCAACTTTGATAGACTTAAGTCTTCTCAGCAATGTAAGAGTCTAAGACAATTCCAAAAGACTTGTCATGGAAAATGCTATCCACATCCAGAGAAAGAACTATGGAGTCTGAATGCAGATAGAAGCATACTATTTGCTCTCTTTTTGTTGTTGTTTTGTTTCTTCTTTCTTGTAGTTTTTTCCTTTGGTTCTAATTCTTCTTTATGATATGATTAACATGGAAATGTGTTTAATATGATTGGATATGTGTAGCCAATATCAGATTGCATGCTATCTTGGGGAGGAGGGAGTGGAAAGAGGGAGGGGGAGAAAATTTAGAACTAAAATCTTATAGAAATGAATGTTGAAAACTAAAAACAAATAGATTTTTTTAAAAAAGTAACCAATTAACACTACTACTTCCTAAGCATGCACTGTGTGAAGACCACCATATTAACCACCATGAGGATAACCCAAAAGAAATAAATAACTATCTGAAAATTACCACAAATGATTATCTCTGGTAAGACATCAAGAAAGAAAACATAAACAATCTAACATTTTTAATCTATAATATATTATTGTATATTCCATTCTCATCTTTTTCATAGAATTCAGACAGAAATGGTCCTGGGACATCTCCTGTTCTGCTGCTATTTTTGTTTATATTTCAACTATTTATTTCATAGATGGACAATATAATTGTTTATGTAATTGAATAAAATATTTGAATTCAAGATTTAAAAAAAAAAAGAAACTACAGTGGTTCCCTATTATATATCAAATCTAATCCAAAAACCTCATCTTCACAGGATTTATCAGGGAGATGGAATTTAATGTGGTCTTGAAAAAGAGACATTTTAGAGACAGAAACATAGGGAGAGAGCACATCTGAAAGAGGAAATCACATGCATTTTTAAAATCTCTCTTTAGTTTAATATTTCCTATACTTTTTAAAGATAATATCAAATATACAATGGATAGAACAGTACAGGAACACTCTAAAATGGGTCCATGTAACATAAGTTATTGTAATGACAATTGAAATTTGAAGATCTTTCCCACCCATTAATAGGCCATGTGACCTGCTTACATCATAGAAAGCCTGTCACATGTGGTGGGAGGAGCTTGCTGAGAGGAAAAGGAAAATGTGTCACAGGAAATGCAGAGAGAGCAGTTAGAACTGAGGGAGAGAGCAGATGTGCTGGCTGTGAGTTTGTTGGTGGCAAGGCCCCAGCAAAGGGCAGATGGCTTTGGGATGGCTTGGTTCTCTACTGTGACATTGTGTATTGAATTCTTTGCTGCTATGACAGATAGGGCTTATTGGTTTTGGGATCTGGTTCCCTGGTGTCTGAATAAATGGTTTACTTCTACCTACTATGTGGAGAGTCTCTTATATTTTGCGATACAGAACCACATAGGCATTTTGACGATTATCATCTATATTGTGATTATTGCCTTGATAATATCATTATCCATACAGAAAGTGTCTAGGATGAAGAATATAGTACCTTTGTTAGGCCAAAAATTCCTATATAATTTCAATTTAGAATTTTCTTTCCCCATTTCTACTTAATAGTCCCCTCACTTTTTTATCTTCCTTTACTCAGAATATCAATCAATCAACAAGCATTATTAAATATCTGCTACTTGCAAGGCACTATGCTAGATACGAAGGATGCAAAAAAGTAAATGAAATAGTCCTTGCCCTCAAAGAAGCTTACATTCTCTAAGGGAAGACTCTCTCTCTTTCTCTCATTCATATATGTATATATGTGTATATATACGTGTGTATATATATATATGTATATGTATGTATGTATGTGTATATGTATATATGTGTATGTGTACATGTGTATGTGCATGAAAAAGCCTGAAGCTTGGGACAGTGCCCCACTCCCACCCCAAATGGAGCAGAGCCCAACTTTAACGTAAACTTTAAAGTGAAGAATAGGCTGGAAAAGTGAGCAAACAACAACAAAAAATAATTTGACTATAAAAAGGTACTATGGTGGCAGAGAAGACCAAGACATAAACTTAGAAGACAACAAAAATTTCAAAGACAGCTACAATCAAAGCTTCAAAGTAAAAATGCTATTAGATGCAAACTCAGCAAGAATTCCTAGAAGTATTAAAGAAAGAGATGAATGGTAAACAAAAAATTGGGTGGGGAATAGAGTGGTACAAGAAAAATATGAAAAAAATTGAAGAAAAGAGCACCTTAAGAAACAAAATTGGCCTATCAGTAAAAGAAGTACAAAAATTCACCAAAGAGAAGAACTCCTTAAAAAAGCAGAATTGGCCAAATGAAAAATAGGTACTAAAAAAAAGTGGGACTTTTTGCTGTTTTTTTTTTTTTTGGAGTGCTTCTCAGCACTAAGATGATCAAGTGCCTTTGACTGAGTCTTGCCTTTGTTTCAATCAAGAGTTTTTGATTGAATCAAAAGTGTTTGATGACCTAAGTCACATGGTTGTGAAGCCCTCTGACCCTGAAGAAGCGTATATACACTCAGAGGTTAGCATTTTGCTTGGGGGCTCACTCACTGGAAGAGTGTTCATGTGATTTGGCCACATGAGACTCTGGGTAGCTGTTAAGGATCCCCCCCAGCTTTGAAAACTCAGATGTTGGTGCTTCTCTGTCTCTGATAACTATGTATGTATTGCTATGGACAGTTAGAAGCCCTGTCTGCTGATTTGTGTTATTTGCTCTGTTTATATAATTTCTGCCTGTAATTTCTCTTTGTGTTTTCTCTGAAGTTCAGGGTGCTAAATTTTTCCTCTGAACTAAGTGAATGATATATGCATGTTTAATTACAGTGAGTTTGTAAATCCATTAAAGTTGCTTTCCTTAGAAAAGCAAATCAAAGAACCTGTGCTAGCAGGCCTCCTGTGTGTTGGTGTTATTGGTCTTATACCTCCATAGCAGCTGCAAGCAGCATTGTTGTTACAAAAGCTTACTGAAAAATACAATTCCTTATAAATTAGGATTGAGTAACTGGAAGCTAATGACTCTAAGAGACATCAGAAATAATGAAACAAAATCAAAACTTTTTTAAGTATTAGAAAATATAGAATATCTCACAGGAAAAACAACTGAACTGGAAAATAAATCCAGAAGATAATTTAAGAATTATTGGACTACCTGAAAAACCAGGAACAAAAAAGGAGCCTAGAAATCATATTTCAAGAAATTATCAAGGAAAATAGGAAGATCTTCTCCGTCCATTAATAGGCTAATGTGACCACCTGTGTTCAACGACAATGTTTTGCTGCTTTAAAACTCCAGCTTACAACTGATAAATCCTGAGTCAAGTGAAGCCCATTGTGGGAAGAACTTGCTTAAGGGGGAAGCTTGCTTATGGGGAAACTTGCCTTTCACACATTTTGGTAATTAGGCACTGAAGCACGTGGGCTGTGATGCCTTGCTCACTCATTGGAAGAATGTTCTTATGATTTGGCCAGATGAGACTCTGGGTAGCCATTAAGGAGCCCTCGGCTTTGAAAACCCAGATGTTGGTGCTTTCCTCTCTGGTAACTATGTATGTATGGCTTTGGTCAGACAGTTGGAAGCCTTGTCTGTTTATCTGTGCTAATTTGTCAGTTAGAAGCCCTGTCTGTTGGTCTTTATGCTATTTTCTCTGCTTGTATTTTCTCTACATTCAGGGTGCTGACCTCTTCCTTGAACTAAGTAAATGATATATATGTTTAATTAAAAAGCTATTTTTCCTTAAAAAGCAGATCAAAGAACCTGTGCTAGCAGGCCATCCTGGGTATGCTAGGGTACTTGATGTTACAGAAAACTACCACAATATCAGATCCAGAGGGTAAAGTAGAAATTGAAAGGATCCATTGATCACTTCCTGAAAGAGATACCAAAATAAAAACTCACAGGAATATTATAGCCAAATCCCAGAGCTCTCAGGTCAAGGAGAAAGCATTGCAAGAAGTCAGAAATAAATAATTCAAATATCATGGAGCCACAGTAAGGATCACATGCACAAGATTTGGTGGCTTCTACATTAAAGGAGAGGAAGGCATGCAATAGAACATTCTGGAAGGCAAATGAGCTAGGACTGCAACTAAGAATAACCTAACCAACAAAAGTGAGTATAATCCTTCAGGGAAAAAATGATATTTAATGAAATAGAAGACTTCCAAGTATTCCTGATGAAAAGACTGGAGCTGAATAGAAAAATTGGCATTCAAACGCAAGACTTAAAAGAGCATAAGGAATCCAATAAGGTTGAACTGTTTACATTCCTATATGGAAAATTGATACATGTAACTCCTAAGGACTTTCTTTTTGTTAGGGCAGTTAAAAAGAGTTTACATAGACAGAGGGCATGAGTGTGAGTCAATTACGTTGGAATGATCTCAAAAAGGCGGGGGGTGGGGTTAGAAAGAGGGAAGCACTGGGAAAAGGGGGAAGGGAGAGGTAGAAGAGATAGATGTAATTTATTTTTCCCCTTACTTCCAACATCTCTACCACTTCCCTATGGATCATCACCCCCTTCCCTAGTCTGAACCCTTAGAGAATCAATTCAACTCTATACTACTCTGTACCTTTGAATTTTTTGCCTTTTTGGCCCATCCCAAATCATGCCTTGTCAAATCCCAACCCTGGATTTCCCCCACCATCACCTCCTCAGTTCCTGTGCATATGGTGCTGAACAAAGCCATAGGAAGTCATACAACCATGATGATTGGCCCCACTGTATAATTACGTTCTATAATCTCAACTGGGTCCTTACATGATTTGCTACCGAACTCTCCACTATACAGCTCCAGACTTTCTCATCTCTCCCTAAGCTTTCCATAGCACACCCAACCCTTCCCCTCTCAAGTAATGACCTTGTTACATACTTCACAAATGTGACCAGCATCAAAAGGGGGAAGGGAGAGTAGATACACACAGAGGCCAAAAGTGGAGAGGTACATATGTAAGGAACATTTGTGGCTGAGGTTCACTGTACAGCAGCTCTTGCCTTGGTTGCTAATGTCTTCCTGCTGACTTTTAATTTTGCCATCTGCCTTGATGCTACTGTTTCCTCTCCTCCTCCTCACCAGGAGAAGCTACTATCCTCTCCACCCTAGGGGACTTAATCCTCTCAGCTTTGGAACTTTCTCTGGTATATAGATTTGCACACTCTCCACCCAATTGGACTATAAATGAGTCAATCCTAACCTCAGCCCTGTAATTCTTCCTGGCCTCAGTCTAAGATTCAGCCTATTCTAGCTGTCCTCCAGGACAGCCAAGATTGGCCACTGTAGACTTCCAGCCATCTGCCTCATTCCTTTTCCATCCCTCTCCTACCCTACTCTAATTTATTATGTAATAATATCAACACCACCATTGATACAGGAAAAGGCACCCTGCCTTATGGCTCCACTAACTAGCCCTGTGACTGCCAAAGCAAAGTTCTCTTTCTATGGCCAACACTACCTAACACATATGTATAGGATGTAAGTTTCAGGGCAGGGATGATCTCATTTTTGTGTCTGAATAGGTGGCACAGTGTCTACAGAGCTAGACTTGGAGTTAAGAAGACATGAGGTAAAAAAACAAAATAGCCCTAGACATTAGCTGTCATTTGGGCCATTTAACTTCTGCTTGCCTCAGTTTTTTTGACTGTAAAATGGGATAATAATAGCACCTATCTCCCAGGGTTTTGTGAGGAAAATATTTGTAAGGCACTTTATATAGTGCCTAGTTCATGGAAGTGCTCAATAGATGCTTTTTTTTTCCTCCCTATAGTACCTAGCAAAATGCCTGGATTGCAATAGGAACTTAATAAATGCTTGTTGAGGACATAAAAATTATTAGCAGTCACACGAAAATGCTCTAAATCACTACTGATTAGAGAAATGCAAATTAAAACAACTGAGATACCATCTTACAACTATCAGATTGGCTAACATGACAGAAAAGGCAAATGACAAATGCTAGAGGGGATGTGGAAAAATAGGGACACTAAAACACTGTTGGTAGAGTTGTGAACTAGCCCAACCATTCTGGATAACAATTTGGAACTGTGCCTAGAGGGCTATAAAACTGTGCATACCCTTTGACCCCAGCAATACCACTACTAGGTCTGTAACCCAAAATATCATAGAAAAAGGAAATTGACACTGATGCCCATTAACTGGTGAATGGCTGAACAAGTTACGGAATATGATTGTGATGGAATTCTATTGTACTATAAGAAATGATGAGGAGAAAAAGCTGGGGGCGGAGCCAAGATGGCCGCATGAAAACAGTGTCTTACCGGAACTCTCTCACAAGTTCTGTCAGATTCCTATGAAAAAGTGAATTTGAGCAGATTTGAGAGAGTTAGAAACAGCGAGCAGTCTGAGTGGGCCAAATTTCCAAGCCGGGAGAGTCTGAAAGGCCAAAGGCACAAATCTGTAGGCTCAGAGAGTGCTCGGCCTGCAGAGCTGCTCCAGACCAAAGCGGAAGTGGCCGGCTGGGAAACCCATATGGGAGACAGGCTGGGAGACAGCTGGGCGCCCGAAACAGGCAGAGATCCCCAGGCTTCCCAACACTGGACGGCACTCTGTGGAAGCAACAAGAGGCAGCGCAACTCCACCTGCTGCAAAACATCAACTCCTGAGGCTGGCAGCCCAAAGGTATGAAACTCAGTTTCTTAAACTTCTGGGAGACATAACGGCCAGGTAAATGGCTCTAATCCCTCCCCCTCTCACCCAGAGAATTCCTGGGGGAGAGGTGGGGGGAGAGAAGAACGCTAGAACAGAGGAGATAGAAGTGGAGGTTTGGTGGCCAAATAGTAGAAGTTCATCAGTCCCAGAGGGGCAGAGCCAGCAGGGGTCAACACCAGGAGCCCAGACGTACTCTTGCTCCCCTAGGGGAAGTGCCCACACCAGCTCAAACAATAAAGAGCTGAGACCATTGCTGAAGAGCAACAGTGCTGGACAGCACCCCTAGCGAAAGACACATCAGGGAGCCAGACCCCTCCCCCACACCTCAGGAAACCAAAGGTTATAATTCACAAAGACAACAACTAGACTAACAATCCACA
>JAQQSZ010010614.1:0-12469 GCA_028646595.1 Phalanger gymnotis
AGGAAGGAAAAGAACAAATTCGATAACCCAAGAATCAGACCTAGATTCTCCATGCTGGCTTCTTCCCCTGCTAGAGTAGTCTTCCTCACTGGAAAAATCATTCTCTACATTCTTATTGAAGAGACTTCAGAGAAACTTCTTAGGACCAAATGTCTTCTCCAGATCATGTGGATACCCAATGTGGATGCATTTCAGCAGTTGGGGATGGTGGTGGCAGGCATGATCTGGAAAGGTGGGACTCAAATCCAGGTATTCCTGACTTTATCTACTGTCCCACTCTGCTAGTCAATATCATAATTGCCCATTTTACTGCTTGTTAATATTATAAAAACAGAAAATCTCTAATGACGATAAGTGATCAACTGAGTCAAATTCATTTGGTAATCAGTGTAAGTTATTTGGTAATCAGAATGAGGCATTCTTATTTACATTGACTTTAAAGGCAGCTAGGCGGCATAGTGCATAGAGTGCCAGGCCTAGAGTCAGGAAGATCTGAGTTCAAATTCGGACTCAAACACTTTCTAGCTGAGTGACCTCGGGCAAGTCATTTAACCTCTATTTGCTTCAGTTTCTTCATTGCAAAATGGGAATGATAATAGCATCGGCTTCCCAGGGTCGTCATCAGGACTAAATGAGATAATATTTGTAAAGTGTTGAGAACAGTGCTTGGCACATAGTAGGTGCAAAATGTTAGCTATTATTATTAATTGACTAATAATCAGATGGATTCTTCCTTGTGGTAATTTCAGGTGTTCATTCTGTTCTTCAATCGCCCTGAATTGCAGTAGACTGCTCAGCAAAAAGGATATCATGAAGTAGCACGGTGAATACAGATCGTTGGACTTGGAGTCAGTAAGACCTGAGTTCCAAACTTGCCTCAGACGTTTCTAAACTGTGTGACCCTGGACAAATCGCTTTACCTCTGCCTGCCTCAGTTTCTTTATCTGAGGATAATAACAGCACTTACCTCCCAGGGTTTTTGTGAAGATAAAACCAGATCATATTTGTAAAGCAAATTGAAAATCTTAGAGTGCTATATAAAGTCGAACTATTTCTTGATGGAAATCGAAATGATGATGATGAAGAAGAAGAAGAAGAAGAAGAAGAAGAAGAAGAAGAAGAAGAAGAAGAAGAAGAAGAAGAAGAAAACTCACAATGGTAGGCAGTGCAAGTATTCGTATTTCAGTTTTAGTATTGAGGAAACAGGTGCTCAGAGATATGGCATAACGTGTCCCCCAACCACCTAAAAGTGGCAGAACCCAAACCCAAGTCTTCTAGGATCACATTCGATGACCCTTCTGATGAAAAGGGGTACAAAAGGTGCTTCCGAGGACTGGGATGGGATTTGCAGGCAGCATCCCTGTATTGCTCTATGCTTCCTAAACCAAAAATTCTTTGGGAAACCAGGACCCGCAGCTTTCCGGCTGTGTCTGGCTTTGATTGCTCCCATGACTTCCTCTTCAGATGTTATAGTAAGTGACATCACAGTCATTATTCTTATGTTGTCGTACGGATTTATTCCTAAATTCTCCTTTCTCCATCCAATTCCTATTCCTCGACAATTCGTCAGCTATTCTAACCAAATCATAAAGACGTTATGATCAAATAATTAGGAGTTCTAATTTATCAATGAAAACCCGGCCGGCCAAACCTCCATTTTGTGAGTGGTTTTAATATCACACTCCTGTGCTTACCTACACTAATTTAGCCTACTCATTTTATATAATTATGAAAATGCTGTTAGCTTCCGCCCGGTCAGATGAGTACTCAGACACTTATATAACCAGCATTAAAAAAAAAGATGCATTTAGCAACTATGATTGTTAAAATAACAAAGACTATGGAATCTGGAGGTTATTGCATTCTCCCAAAAGTGCTTAAATAATAGCCTAAAATCTGAAGAATGACTTTAATACTTCAATAAAAATAACCCAATTCAAAACATTTTCAAGGAAACAGAGTTCCTTGCTCTAGGCTACCGAATAATGGCTGAAAGAAAGTATATAGCTTGTCACTTCTGATTAGAGAACTGTGCCTCTGTGCTTTGAATGAGAGGCATGTCTGGTAATAGGAAGTGCAGATATTAAAGTTAATAAAATAATGTGGAATACGATATCTATGAAACTTGACCAAGTATAGCACAGAATAGAACATACATTACCCTGTTCAGTCAACTCCTGTGGCCTGGCATCTAATGACAAGCTTAATTTCTGTTTCCAATGCTAGTACGGCAAAAAATACAATTTCCAGATTATACAAATATTTTATCCGACTCCCTAACAAATGTAACCAAGAACAGCTGACATGGATGCCTAACAACAATGAGAGAAAATTACTAGGATTGCAAACTGTTCAGCCTTAAAAGTCCATGAAACCCTATCATCTTTGAGGTCATTATAAATAATTAGTTGCAAACCCTACGATGTCGAAACATCACAATGGGAAGAAAAGGAGGGAGGATCCATTTCTCTTCAGCTTTGAGGGGTCATTCTGCTTCCTTTGGGTACCATTGGGCTTCTCTACATCCACAGAGTATAAAGACCCACTCACCCCCTTATTGCTTCTTTCATCTAAAATTCCAATGCCAACAATAATAGTTTTGCTTTTCGATACATTAACCTTCAGCTTGTATTTTCACTATTGAATAACTGGCTTCAGAACCTCTGAGAATGTTGTGGGGCGGTTGTTGGTTTTTTTGTTTGGTTTTTTTTTTCCCCAGTCGTCTACATGGAACCATACAATACCCATGATGTGACCCTCTTAAGGGATTTAAAAGCAATTCAATGAGCTAATCTCAGTAAACCTAGAATTAAAGTTCTTGTTTCTATATTTCACTTTCAAAATATTTAGAACTTTGACAGATATGACATTATGTTTTCATTAAAACAGCTGATTTCAAAATGCTGCACTGTGCAGAAACGCCATAAACACTTTATGATGAACTGCCACCCTCTTAATTAAAACAATAAATCCAGTACACAATATTTGTGCAGCCTCTGGTCTGACCTTTGCCTCTTGCTATCCACTACCAAGCCGCTGCCTCGTTCTGTACACCAGATGTAGAAGGTTTTAAAACATGATCTGAAAGGCACTAAAGATAAAATAAGAGAAAATGTACCATTACTCTTTGCAGTTATGATTAATTCACTTCATATTTTACAATCTGGTTATGGAGTAAAACTGCAGACTTTACATCAAGTATTTGCCATTCACTATACCTAATGTATAAAAATGCTTGATATTTTAGAAAATGGCACAGTACTAATTCACAACGACCCCATGAAGGACAGGAATAGGAATAATAAAAGCAGAGTGATTAGCTATCCATTTCAAGTAATTAACTACCCCCACTCATCTGATGGTCAGTCTTAGACAATAAATATATCTATTGCAACCCAACTACCCCATGGTTTCTCTTATCATTCTATTCCAAGATTCCAGATTAAAATATTCCCTTAAATCAATCACATCTAATCCAGGAGCAGAAAGCAAAGGGTATTAATTACAAAGCTGTAATGATAGTAAATTTGTTGTGCTGGCCAGAAGACATCAAGTTAATCGAGGTGCCCTAACAGCTTGGGGGGCGGGGGACTGGAAGAGCTGTTTCTGAATTGGATCTCACATTGCGGGATGGAAAGGGGAATGGGTGTTCCTGAATGGGAGAACTCTAACCTAGAGTCCCTGATCCCAACATGTTCACCAACCCCTTCTTTAGGAAAATGGTCCCCATTTCTCCCCAGTTGCCAATTTGACAGCTAGTTCAACATATCTTGATGGGAGATGAGGGAGGGTTGGGGAGAAACAAGTCCTCAGGAGGATAGCCAAGCCCAGGTTCAACCATTCTTCAGAAATGTCATAAGCATAACTGTTGATTTCAGTAATTGGACCCTTCATTTCTTCCACATCCATCCAGGCCATTCAAGATGTCCCTGGAGAGATACTCCTGTCCACTCCCTAGGCCTATACCATTTCTCAGACCATCCTCCCCAAAACACACACAGGGAAAACTATATCCAATTTATACTCCAAACCACCAGAGATCCAGGGATTTCAGCCCTGGTTCCCTGTCGAGATCTATAGAGACTTTGTAAAGCTTCCCTGTGCGCCTGGTAGAGACTGAGTGTGCCCCAGAGCCCACGCACTACAATCTCACCTTAGAAGGGGGCCAGGCACAAAGTTAAACAAACCCTGGGGTGGGGAAAGGAACCAAAAACACAGAAAACATAAGAAATCCCTTATTAAATGAGAACTATGCAAATCCCCTAAGCCCTTCCATTTCTGCCACTTCCACTCTGTGCTGTGACAGAACAAAAGCAACATACAAAACTCTAGAGAGCTAAAAGGGGAAAATAACTCACTTTGCCAGTTCCCTTGGACAAGCTTACAAGCGAGGGTCACAGCTGCTTTCTTCCTTTAGACTCTTACAGACAGGCAGTGGGGCTACTGGAGAAAGAAACTTTAACCTCTCCTCCTACTCCCACCAAAACAAAATCCTCTCAGACATTTGGAAACCCAGACTACAGGAAAATGGGTACTGGAAAGAGTGCTGGATTTGGAGTCAAAGAAGCTGGGTTCAAATCCATGCTCTGCTGCTCACTGTGTCACCTAGGGCGAGTCACTTGGCTGCTCCAAGACTCAGTTTCCTCTTCTGGAAAATGAGGAAATTGGGTGAGATAGTCTGTAAGGGTATTTTCCAGCTCTAAATCTTATGCTTCAAAAAGATATTTTTGGATCATAAGGCAAGCCCTTTCTCCTGTGTCTACTGGAATTTTACTTCAAATTTAGGTCCACCTACAGATCCACATTAAAGGTCCCCCTATCAATGCTAAAAACTATACTCCATTAGCTTTTATTATCTGCATGAGCTTACCAAAGGGAACAAAGACTGAGGAAGCCCATACATAAAACACTTCCTTCTCCTTTACAAATGGCCTGGAAGCAAAAGATCATTCAGGTGGCTAACGCCAGGGCAGGCACACAGTACAGATGTGCGAGCCTGAGGTTTAGGCGGCCTTTGTTCTAGCTCTTCGTTCAGCACTGCTTTTCTTCCTTCTAACACTACAAAAAAAAGGAGCTATGGACTTTGTTCATAACTAACTGTGATTGCTATCCTCATAGCAAGTAGTCTGACAAAAAAAAAGAGTGCTGGGCTTAGAGTCATTTCTCCTCTAGGAGTCTCAGTTTGTTCACCTGTAAAATGGGGGTAGTATTTGCACAACCTGCCTCACTGGGATATTATGAGGAAAGCACCTTGTAAACCTTTCTATGGTTTGTATATTGTATGCATTATAAGTATGGTATATATTATATCAATACTATATAGATGTCTGTGGTTATCCTCCTCCTAAGGTTACTTTATAAAGCATTCACCTGACCCAATGCCAGCTCAGCAAAGACAATGTCCAATTTCCAGACCAAAATAGCTCTCTCCCCAAATTCTAGCTTTTCCAGCTTTCTAGACAGGTTGTTAGTCCACATTACTGCTTTGCTAAAAACCTGTCAGGGTCTACACATGGCCTGTAGGATAAAGTCTTCAATTGCAAAAGGATCAGATAATGTCAGGGCTGCAAGGATATCTAGTCCAATCCCCTTGTGTTACAGATGAGTAAACTGAGGCCCAGCGTAGAGAAGAAAATTGCTCGAGACTACAAAGTTAGCTAATGATGGTGTTGAAATTAAAACCTGGATCTCCTGCCTCCCAGTGCACTGCTCTTTTTACAACAACATTGACTCTGGACTCCTTGCCCCAGCATTCAGGTCCTTCAGTAATACGGCCCCAGTCTCTCTCCAGTCATATCTCTATTGACCATAATTCGGGCATGTCATGCGTTTCCTTGCCTCTACACCCCTTCCTCAACACCTACCCTTTGGTTCTAAAGCTCCCTCCCCTTTCCATCTGCTAAAATTCTGCCCTTTGCTGAAGATCTAAGTCAAATCCTATTGCCTCCAAGAAGCCTTCCTTACCTACTCCAGCTCTCAGAGAGCTCTCCTTCCATAAAACTCCCATAGCTGTTGCTGCCTTATGCCAGTCAGAAGTTACCCTGCTTTGTCATTTATTTCTTAATATGTGTGTCCTATCTCCCCACAACTAAATAGTAAGCTGGGGGTGGGGGGAGGGCAGAGACTGTGATTTATACATCTTTTCATCCCTCTCCCTCCACCATCTAGTTATCAGTACCAAGCCCTAGAGGTACAGCCCTCTTCAAGCATGAGATTTTATCAATAATTTTGTTTAAAAAAAGTTTGCTCATGAGTTTGGTATTTCTAGCTTCATGGAATGAGAGGGTGAGGGTGGTTCTAACTAGTAGTTCTAACTAGGCTTTGCCCTGAAGCAAACTAAACTAGGGACATTTCTGAGCTTCCCAGAAGCATAGAGTCTCAGAGTGAGAAGATGCTTTGGAAACTTACAGTTCAACCTCCATTTCACCAGGAATCTCCTTTACGATATCCCCAAGATGTGGTCTCCTGGCCTTCATTTGAAATCCTCAGTGAGAGGGAACATATGGCCTCCCAAAGCAATGCCTCCCTTACATTTTAATTGTTAGAAAGTTATTCCCTATACTGGGTTAAAATATGCCTGGAGTCAAGCAAAACAAGTACATGGCCTCTTCCATTTGCCGACCTTTCAGATGCTTGAACTCTGCTCTCAGGCCACAGCCCCTCCAAAGACCTCTTTTCTTGAGGCTAAGCATAGGGTCATAAAATTTGGAACTGGAAGGAACCTCCATTCCTTCACATGTTCCTCATTTGATGAGATCTCCAGGTCCTTCACAGAGCATCACCCTTCTCTAGATGCCCCTCCAGGATTGCCAATGCTCTTCCTCAAACAGAACAATCAGAACCAAACGCAATATTCCTGGAGTGGTTAGACCAGGGTTTACATAGAACAGTAGCTTTATCACAATTCTCCTTCTGGACCCCGAGTCTCCATTGATGCAGCTTAAAAAGTAGTTTTGAAGGTTTTTTGTTGTTTTTGTTTTTACTACTATGTACGTCACTCTCTGGATTTCCATTGAGCTTGCAGATTTTTCACTAAAAAGATGAACTGCTGTCTAGCCACGCCTTCTCGCTCCTGCAGTTGTGTGGTTGATCCCTTGAGCTTCTGAACTTCCCTATTGAATTTGATCTCAGATATAATCCATGGTGACAGCCTGCTAGGATCTCTTTGGATCTGGATTCTCATGTCCAGTGTGTTAACTATGCCTCCCAGATTTGTGTCATCCACAAATGCTTGCCATCTATACTTTTATCCAAGTAAGTGGTAAACATTTTGAACAGCACAGAGCCAGATACGCTAGAAATCTCTTTCCAGCTGAAAACAACCTATCATTAACTATTCTCTGGATATAGTCATTCAACAAAATTCAAAACCACCTATCTATCCCAGGGGTGGGGAACCTACGGCCTCAAGGCCACATGTGGCCTTTTAGGTCCTCAAGTGTGGACCTTTGACCCAATCCAGACTTCACAAAACAAATCCCCTTAATAAAGGGATTTGTTCTGTAAAATTTGGACTCAGTCAAAAGGCCACACCCAAGGACCTAGAAGGTCACATGTGGCCTCAAGGCCACAAGTACCCCACCCTTGATCTAGCTCATACCTTGCCATTTTCCCTATAAAGATGTCATGAGAATTTGTCACATCTTGCTGAAATGCAGGAATTGCTGAATCCTTGCTCCAAATCTGGGGTCAAGTTTTCCGTATTTGACAAGAAAGCCAGAAAGGGGTTAGGCAGAAATTAGGTTCTGGCCAATATAAAAACCATATAACAAAATAGACAACCTTAACACAAAGACTATCTTAAATCATACACACACACACAAAAAAAAAATAGTAGAAAATTAGAGAATAGAGAGAAGTAACTTTCAAATCTAGAGCTAGGAGGAAAATTCTTAAACATAGGATAGATGTGATTAAAAAAGATAAAACAGAAATTTTGATTATGCAAAATTTTTTTAAAAATAAACAAAATTGCAACTAGAATTTTTTTTTCAATCCAGTTGTCAAGCAAGAAAAAAATCTTCACATTGCAAATATGTGATAAACAATTGATATTCAAGACATACAGGAAATCACTACAAATATCTGAGACTAAGAACTATTCCCCAGTATATGAAAGGATATGAAAAAGCAGTTTTCAAAAGAAGAAATGCAAACTGTCAACAACCATATGAAAGCGTGTTTCAAATTACTAATAGAAAGAAAATGCAAATTAAAGGTTTCTAAGGTTTCAGCTCACCCACCAGACTATTAGAGATTATAAAAGGTAAAAATGGTTTACATTAGAAGAGGTACCAGAAGACAAGTGCAGTAATGTGCTATTGTCGGCAATATGGATTGGTCCAATTATTCTGATAAAACTGCTTGGAACTCTGTCCATCATTTGGAGCCTGGGGAGCTTGCTGGAGACAGGACTTCTAGAATAGCCATGTAGCTGGAAGGCTGTGGTCTAAAACCAATTTCTGGCTAGAAATACGTACTATAAAACCAGAGGGAAGATACTCTCTTGTGAAAACTGAGGGAGTCTTTGCTTGGGATCAATTCTACTTAGGCAGGAGATATGCCTATATATATAAAGAAAAGAACAACATAGTGACCCCTGGTGGCAGATACAACAGAACCAGAGAGATCTGGAAAAGGGTACCTAAGGTTCATGGAAACAGTGGCATGATTTGGGCCAACTTCCATAACAATCTTCCTGCCAAAGCCATTGGACATAAAAAACTACATGTTTTATGTCACTTAAGGGCCTCTAGAATATTGTTGTAAGAGAAATAAATACAATTATATATTTAAAAAGTGGGTAAACAGGTGGCCTTGAAGCTAAGAAGACTTGAGTTCAAGTCCCACAGTATGCTGTATAACCTGAGAAATTCATTTAACCCCTTGGAGCTCTAAGCAACTAAGATTATAAGTTACAGACAAAGGACCAGTCTGCATTGGTACAAGGATTTTCCTCACCAGGAGTCTCCTCTAGCAATGAAATCACAGGTCCAGTCCTTATTTTTCTTAGAAAAGTCAATAAACCATCAACCACACTGATATATACTCAGAGGCACGCTGATAAATGTTTAACAACCAGCTCACCAAGGGAAAAATGCACACACAAAACACTTTTCAGTTTAACCTGCGTTATTAACATTTTCTCCACCCCTTTGTTAAGTCTAGGCAATCAACAAAACAACAAATCAATCCCTGATTTGTAGGGGTTGGTGATTTCTTAGGAGTAAATGCTTACACTAATAATTTAACCATCTGCTCTCAACACGTACAAGCTAGCTCTAGCCTACCCCAAAAAGGTCAAAGATGAGGATGAGGTGGGAAGTGGGGGGAAAGCGTTATAGATACAAAAAAAATTCCAGCAGCACTTTAAAAAAAGACAGAAATCATGTAGATCTTCATCTATTGGAAAACAGCTGAACAGATTTGGGGATGTTACTGTGCCACAAGAAATGACAAATATGAAGAATTCAGAGAAACAAAGATTTGCATGAAATGATGAAGAGAGAAATAAAAAGAACCAAGAGAAGCATTTATATACTGACCACAACCATGAAAAAAAGAAATAACAACAAAAATCAGCCAATCAGAGCAACAATTAACCTTCCTCCTGCCGGCGATCCCCTCCCAGAAAGGAGGTGGTAGATTAAAGGTTTAGACTTGGCCACATGCCAGACATGGCCAGCTCAGGGGCTTGTTTCACTTAACTGTGTTCCACTGTTACAGAGGAGGTTTCTATGGGATACAGACTGGGAGGGGCTATTGGAAAGGGACAATGATATTTAAAAAAACCATTAACACAACGCATTGTTAAAGAAATCCACATCAACCAGATCTATAGCATCACCCTGCTCTTCCAACCCAGTAATGGCAGCTAATGGAGCACCAAATAGAACATTGGGCCTTGAATCAGGAAGACCTGAGTTCAAATTCTGCCTCAGACATTTACTAGCTCTATGACCCTGGGCAAGTCACTGCCTCAGTTTCCACACCTGCAAAATGACTACGGCTTTTTGAGGATTAAATGAAATAATGTTTGTAAAGTGCCTTGCAGACCTTAAAGGGTTACGTAAATGTAAGGTAGTTTATTAACCACTCCCCCCTCCAAAAAAAAGGTGTGAGGTTAATCTTGCTCGAAAAAAGCATGCTGACTCTGAGTGATCACTACTTCACTTTCAAATGTTCACAAGCCATCACTTTAATTTGTGCACTCCAGAATCTTGCCAGAAAAAGAAATCGAGCTCACCAGGCTATAGTTTAATGCCTATCTCTTCTTTCTTTTTTTTGAAGATCAGAACATTTGTTTATCTCTAGTCCTTTGACATCACTCCCATTTTCCAGTTTGTCAGGGACTGCTGACGGAGAATCGGCAATCATACGGAAAGGCAGGCCAGTACAATGAGAAAAACACTACAGGTCTAGTCAGAGGACTTGAGTTCAAATCCTGACTCAGCCACTTACTCTCTGTGTAACCTTGGGCAAGCTACTTAGCCTCTTTGGAAAAAAGTTTCCTCATCTGTAAAATTAGAGGATTGGACTAGACGATCTCTGAGGTCACTTCAGCTCTAGATCTACGGTCTTATATCGGCTAGCTTTCCTCTAGATTAGGATTGCTCTTCTGGCCCTATTTATTTGAACTCATTGAAAGCAGCGGGATACTCTCTTGTCATCTTCCTACGTTGCTTTCCTAAAACAAGAGTTGAATTTTCAGTTTTTAATACCTCTTCTCACCCCCCACATTCTTTTGACTATGATATAAATACCTATGATGTAAATATCATGTAAATAACGTGATAACATTTATAAATATAAATGTTGTCTTTAGTGTTCTGGTAGAAGATGGGAGAGATCTCATATGCAGTAGTGCCATGGCACAAAAGGTCCTTGCCATTACTTAAGTTCTCTATTCCCCAAACATCCTCTCTCTCTGATTCAGTCCTGCCTTCCATACCAACCAATCTAGAAATCTCTATACCTCCTTTCTGAGGCCTTGCTTTAAGCTAGCTCTTAGCTAGTCCCCACTGGGCTATTAACACCCAACAATTTCAGATATTCCTTTTTTTCCCCAGGGATATCTGCACTTGAATATGGGGGGCTGCTTATGATCCAAAGGAATGAATCTCTAAGGGTGGAATTTTAAATGCCTAGAGATGTTTTGAGGGTGAAGCAGCTTTCCCAAGGCCCTTTACATCACACTGTGGGGGTAGCTATATAACCTGCCTACACGTGAGCATTTTGAACCCTGAGCTTGGTCTGTCTGGTGACTATTGCTGGGGGCCCTACACACATAAAGAAGTAGAGCTTGCTGTCTCTCTGCTCATCCCATAGCCACGCCATGGCTTCTGAAGAGTACGGAATGAGCAGGCTGCAGGCAGCAGGAGGAAGCTATGCCTCCAGCAGCCCAGGTTGCATTTTACAAGGGGACAAATGGATCATTTCACATTCCAAAATATCCTTTCAGGAATACTCCCAGTCAGCGCCATAAAAGAAGGTTTAGAACCAGAAACTTTTACTGGGGTTTTTATCTCTGAGAGTGTCTGTTGAGTTTTACTTTCCTTTGGGGTATCTGATAGGATATGGGCCAAGAGGGAAAAGGCCTTTCGTTAAAAGCAGGAAGACAAGAGCAGCAGGGAAATAAGCAGGATTCTTTTTGCCTCTGGTTTTCAAATTATTTTTTAAAAAAAACACACACATATTTCTTATTGTCCTCTCTGAGAGCAGCCGGCATTTAAAATTTAAATGCCCTCTAGTGGCTGTCAGCAGAGTTCTGAGTCCCGCTCTAGTGACAATATCAAACCCACAAAATGGCCTGGATTGGCAAATAGGCTCCTACGTGATTTTATTGTTAAAACCTTCCCTCCATCTTCTGAGCTCCTGCCTTTCCCAGCTTTGACCCTTGTCACTTGTCTCAGCTGATAGTTTTAATTGCTACTCAAGGGTAATGATACTACCTGACCCAGCACAGAGGCCAATCCATACCATGCCAATACAAAGCAGACATACATACATAAAGGTAGACCCACAGACTTATGCACTAGTACACATTATCAGACCCACGTGTACACAGTACAAATAAAGGAATAATTCACAATATGTTTTCTTTTTGATCCTAGGAATTTCTAATTCCAGCCGTAGGGAGGTGACTCTGAGCCAAACCTTTAACCTCTAAACAAGGACCTCTTGCTCAGTTGTAAATACAGCCACTCAGTTTTCTGAAAACACGAAGACCTTTCTAAATGTGTCATTTCCTCTCCGTGGCTTTTTATCCACACCTAGAGTTGCCCCCCAAAAATTCCCTGATTTCCTCAAGGTAAAGCTAATATCGTGGCTTTCTCAAAAAGGGTCCCTAGCTTTCATACAAGCACTCAGGATACTGAATGTATATTGGGTACAGGACAGTCTTTCTTTTATCCATATGGAAATGCAAAAGGAAAAAGAAAAAAGACTAAGAAGAGCCCATAAATAGATA
>JAQQSZ010010615.1:0-12469 GCA_028646595.1 Phalanger gymnotis
GGTGGGGCCTAAATAAATTTCTTGTTGTTTTCTCCTTAGAGAATCTCTCATACCTTGCGATTTCGGACCATTCAAACATATACATGATTATATTTGAGATCATAAATTCGGCCTTCCTACTACAAAGACAGACACTGAAATGTAAAAGGGAAACCCCTTTAGATGCCAAATAGACATTTCTTCCCCTGAAAAGGATGGGATATTTGAATAATTGAAAGGAAGACAATGATTTTGCTTCTAGGGCATAGGCTACATTCATCTGTTTGTCTGAAGACACTCATATACCTAAAATTCCCAAAGGATCATGAGAAGGGGGAGGGGGCTTTAACTGACCACCCTAAAGCAATGGGATAAGTATTACTGAAGGAAGTGGCTTTTGGTCTAGTAGTGATTTGTGTATGATTTCTTCCATCTCTAGCCCGAGAGGTAATAGATTGTCGCATAACTGAGGCTCTGAGGAAGGCCAAGAGAGATGGCTAGTGAGCCTACTAATCCTAAGTAAAGGTCATTGGTCTAGCTGACAAAAGCTCTATAGCTCTCCAGACGAAAGAAGGATGGTAAATGAACAGAGTGCAGAAATCCTCAACCAAACTAGTGGTCAAGGTCAAGGAAAGATTGCCACTGGGTATTGAAGAGTGAGCCCAGGAAACCAGTGATTCAATCTGTCTAACAGAGAAACTGTGCCTGGAGGCCAAGGAACCAGAGCAACAAGGAGCTACAGGCATGCTTGTTCGGGGGCCACAGTGGTTAACTCATGCAGAATTTTGCTCAACTGAAACAACTCAAAGTACCCTTAATACATACCCTTGTTGAATATCCTTCTTTTATTTTGTCTAAGAGAATATCCTTTTTTTAACTGCTGAAAGATCTGCAAGTGTCTCATTTCATTCTAAAATCAAGCATAAGTTACCAGCGGACTAGTCTAAATGAGCAACTAGGTGGCACCATTGATGGAGTGCCAGACCTGTAGTCAGGAAGACTCCTCTTTGTAAATTCAAATCTGGCCTCAGACAATTATTAGCTGCATCGTCCTGGGCAAGTAATTTAACCCTGTTTTCCTCAGTTCTTCATCTGTAAAATGAGCTGGAGTAGAAAATGGCAAACTATTACAGTATTTTTGCCAAGAAAACTCCAAATGGAATAACAGAGGGTCTGAAATTACTGAACAACAACAAAAAATTTAAATCAGTCCCAAACCAGAACATACCACTTTCTAGATGAAGCCCCTTTCCTGATTTCACCTAACTGCTAGTAACGTCTTTCTCTAACTACCTGGCATTTATAACTAACATGCATGTATTTAAATTTATTCTGTTTATATTTAATCTCTATATGCTTATGTATGGATGTATACATTATAATCTATTGGAGAACAGAAATTATTTAATTCTTGGGATTTCTGTCCCTGGTTCCTAGCACAGTGTCTGGCACATAGCAGACAACAAATGCTTTTTGATTGATTAACTTCTGTGTTTTTTTTTTTCACATTTAAATCTATGATCTTAAGATCTGCTTTAATCTTGTAAGCAATCCATATTTGTCTTCTACAACATTATTGATCAAGTTTCTATGTGTGCCATTAAATAAGTGTAAGAACTGGATTTCTTGAAAAAAAAGCTTAATTTTAACATTAATTGAACATTTTATTCCTCAATTTCTTAAGTCTAGGCAATCTATAAAACAATAATTCAGCCCTCATTTGAAGCATTTATTAATTTCCAAAGTATAAATGCTCACACTCTAAATTTGATAGTTGGCTCCCTGGCTCTAGCACACCACTACATAGTGAGATTCCATTCACTGTCTCTTTAGATAGTGTTTCCATTTTTGGAGAGCTCTAATTCTTAGGAAGATCTCTGACAAACAATTTGGGGACTTCGAACTTAGACCTGCCACCTGGAGGTATAATTATCATGCTTCAATAGGTTACATGCCATCTCTTCTGAAGGAGACATATCTCCAGTTCTTCCAACTCATTCTCATATGATACTTCCGAGGCACCTCACCATCCTAATTGCTCTGTTCTTGATGTGTTCCAAATGAACAATGTCCCTCTTATAGTGTGATGCCTAGAACAGAAGGTTCCAGATGTGATTTGACCACTGTATTGTCCAGTGGGATGGCTACTTTGTTTACAGTGCCCACTACACTTCTATTTGTGTGATCTATTAACATAAAGTGCTCTTTGGGGGTGGGCAGTCCCCCATTGTTAATTCATATTGTGGGTATATTAGGTCAGACTTCCAGGTCTCAATTTTATGCTGGATGTGGGAATGAAGGGTCAACTAATAAAGAAGCAAGTTCATGGGACTGAAATGACCATCAGAGGAACTATGTTCCCAGGTTTTTCAAAGAGGAAGTCATAAAAGAGTCTGAGAATGACTTTTTTTTTTTCAAATTCAGTCTCTCCCATTCCCATTCAAAGTATAATTTCTATTTATGAATTTCCCTCCATCTTATTTTTATTCATTAATTTTCCTTCTCAGCCTCTTTTTACCCTATCCTTGTGACCTTATCTTTTCCCTTTACCTTCTTATTTCTTATTTTACCCATCCCTCTAAAATTCCCTTCCATATCTTCTCCCCCTACTGTCCTAAACTTGTTCTATAGACCCTTTTACAAGTCCCTCCCCACCCCACCCCCCAGTTTTCTTACCCCTCTAGAAGTTCAGGAGACTTCTAAATCTCTTTAGATTTGACTTTGTTCAATTTGCAGTTTCATGTGCAATCTTTTTTTTTGTACTATATTATGGAAAGGCTTGTTTTATTCCATAAATAAAACAATTAAAAAATAAAACAAAAAAATTAACACTATGAGACCCTGTTGCTAAAGTGATTGATCATTCATGAAGTTTATATTGTAAGAACTTTATCTTTTTTAGTTTATTCCTCCTGAAAAGAGCTGACAGACAATGTCAGACTGTAGGGAATGTTGCAGTGGAGGGAGGGATACAAACAGAGAACTAGTCCCCCAGCCCAGTGTCAGTGGAAAATTAACCAAGCAACCAGAGATCTCTTGAAATCATCTGGAGAGTTTTCCGTTTTGGCATTGCCAGGTGGGTTAGGCAAGCTTCAACACAGAACAGAACACATATTGATTAAAAAGTGGAACTATGATGAGAAGGTGCTTAATATTAATTTGTAACAGTTGCCCTGACATAAATCCTCTCTAGAGCTTCTGCAAGTATGTGCTATGTCAATAATCTATGTTTTAAAGCATCTCTAATGACAAGTCAATGATACTCCATAGTTCATTATTCCAATAATAAACATATACACAAAGAATTCATTAGTATTTGAGTTTCATCATAGATCATGAGGTCAAAAGCGTTCAATACTATGTATTAATAGAACAGCAATTACTCTAGATAAGTAAGTAAATTATGTAAACTTTCAAATGCTGACCTGTAGGAGTAAAGCAATAGAGAAAAACTGGGGGTGGGTGGAGGGTCTATCAAAACAGCCTCAGTCATTAAAGGGAAGCATAACTGCCTGGCACATAGTAGGCACTTTTAATCAGTGCCTATTGATTGTTTGATTTCATGCATATTCATGTACTTCAGAGACAAGGGGAGAAAGGCATCTTCCATTGCGAAAATTAGGTTTCCTATAATTTCCATTTGTATTAAATCCAGTGCCTCTGAGCTCTATAAAAATGGTATGATTGAATAGGTAATACTATTTTAAGTCTTTTAAAAATAACTGAGAAATGCTTCTTAGCTTTACCACATCTTTGTCACATAATGTCTTTATCACATCTCTGTCATATAACATGCTATCATTAATTAATTATATAATTAATAATTATAATTATTATTAGTAATAATTATAATGACAATCATGAAAAAATTAATAATAATTATAATAACAATAATAAAATAACTAATTAATAATTATTATTATAATTATAATAACAATCATAAAAATAACTTCCATTCATATTGCACTTTAAGTTTTGTTTGGCTTTTGTTGTTCAGTTATTCAGTCATGTCTGACTCTTCATGGCCCCATGGACCATAGCATGCCAGGCCCTTCTATCCTCCGCTCTCTCTCTTGAAGTCTGAACAAGTTTTGTAAAGCACTCTATAAATTGTATCTCATTTGACCTTCAAAAGAACATTTGAATTTAAATGCTATTATTCTCCCATTTTATAGATGAGGAAGCTGAGGCAGACTGACTTACTCAGGTTAGACAGCCAATAAGTTTCTATGACTGGATTTGAACTCAGGTATTCCTGATTCCAGGTGCTGTGTTATGAATACTGTTTCATAGAGGGAATCATAATAGCATCCCAAGGTAGATGAAATTTTGGATTTGGAATTGTTTCCTAAAATTTGTTACTATGACTACACTGGTCATAGGGCAAATTTTTATTGTCACTTTATAGAAAATCTCCATAATTTCCAAGGTCCTTTTGATCTCCAAGACTGTAGTTTCAAATATTATTTCGTAGAACTTGAAAAAGTAATCTGAAGGAATAAAAGGTCAGGAATTTAAAGAGAAGCAATGAAAAAAAGTGGGAAGAAAGTACCAGATTTCAAAGTGTGATGGATGATAGTACTCATCAAAACAGATTCTGATTTAAAAAAGAAAAAGAAATAGAAATAGGTCCTGATTAAAGAAAATATAAAAGTACATCAGTAGAAAAGATTAGGGGCAACCTGAAAAGACTTACATGAACTAGTGCAAAGTGAAAGGAGCAGAACCCAGAGAATACTGTACAAAGTAACAGCAACATTGTAGAATGATCGACTGTGAACGATTTGGCTATTTTCAGAAATGAAAGCATCTAAGATAATCCCCCAAATGATGGAAAATGCTATCCATCTCTTGAAAAAGATCTGATGACATCTGAATGTACATCAAAACATACTATTTTCACTTTAGTTTTTGTCTCTTTTCTTTCATAACATGACTAATACAGAAATATATTTTGCATGATTGCCTATGTATAACCTATCTAAAATTCCTTACCCTCTCAGGGAGGAAGCAGAGAGAGAAAGAGGGAGGGAGAGAATTTAGAAGTCAAAATTTTAAAAATGGATGCTAAAATTGTTTCTACTTGTAATTGGGAAAAATAAAAGTATTATTGAAAAGAAAGAAAAGTTAGATGTATAGGAACTAAAAGAAACATAGCAACATAGTATTTCATAAGCATAAGGACTTCAAGTTCAGAGATTAACAAAAACCTTAGAGAAAACTGGGAAATACAATGACAGAAACTTGTTTTTGGACAAATATAGGAACTGGAATTAGGGTTTCATTGGCTCATGAGCTCTCTATGTCTTCTTGTCTTGTATAATTCTTGTTAAGAGGCAGATGAGGTAGCATAGGAATTTTTATATGGAATCAGAAAGATCTGAGTTCAAATTGACCTCAGACACTTAATGACTTTATTCGTCTGGTCATTATTCAACCTTTCTCAAGTCTCAATATCTACATATGAAAAGTGGGGATAATAATAACTTCACAGATTTGTTGTGAGCATTAAATGACATGACATAAGTAAAGGACTTTACAAACCTTAACACAGAATCAGTGTCAATAAACATTTATTAAATACGTACCATGTGGCAGATTGACAGTCTAATTTTAGCTGAATTTGAAGGAAGTCAGAGAAGACAGGAAATAGAGATGAAGAAGGATGTTCCATGCATAAGGGACAGCCAACATGCTCAGCAATCATACCCTAGCAAACTGTCTCAGCAGATGGTTAAACCAGGTTAAGGGTGACCAATATGCCTCAAAACTGTTGCCATTGATGAGTTAGGGGAATGTCTACCCAAGCATGTGAAGACTTTCCTCTGCAGAATGAGCAGATGAGAACAATTTGTTCTAATGGCCATGAAGGTCACTGAAGTGGGCACTGTGGAGTGCTTTTAGCTTGACAGGGATCAAAGATGCCAAGGTCATCCATTGCATCCTAGGCCATCACCAGTTGTTTTGAATTTTGTCCTAACATTGGACTTCAATAACTTGGGAAGAGAAAGTGATCCTGGTGACTTGGTGTAACTCTGCCTCACTTAAATCCAATTCATCTGCAAGTTAAGACATCACTCCTCATGATGTCCATCATCCTCTTCAAAAATGTGACAGCATTGTGGGACTATAAAGAAAAGGTGTAATAGTCCCTGACCTCAAGGACCTAATAATCTAATCGAGGAAGATAGATTTTAAAAATAAATAAAAGGGGGTGGTGAGGGGCAGGAAGAAGTCCTGTAACCTGGTAGGAAATGATGGATGCCTCTTTTTAAAATGAGAATATAGGAGGTGTCTAATGTCTATATTCCACCTTCTTTAACCTGAGAAAAGGAGAGTCCTTAGGAGCAAAGGCTTGAGAAATGTATTTCAGAACTGATTTTATTTTGCCCAACGGTGAGATTCTGGAGATCATGAAGTCCAGGAGAGCTGGGTACAAAATGATGAGGTGAGTTCTCTAGCCACTCCCCATAAATGGAGCATATAAGCAGAGTTTTCCAATCTACCCTCTACACTTTCCAACCAGAGGGAGAGAAAGGGGCTCCAGGGGACAAGCAGTCCTGAGAGAGTGTGAGTTTCTGAATCGGTTTTATCTTTCGGAATGATGAGATTCTGGAGATTATGAAGTCCCAGAAAGCAGTTGTGTGGGGAATGGTGAGCAGAAGATAGATTTTGCCTAAATACTTTACATTATCATTTGATGTTCATTCATTTGATCATCACAACAGTCCTGTGAAGTAAATGCAGTTGTCATCCATCACCCCCCCCATTTTACAGATGAGGAAAGTAAAGCTTAAAAGAGATTAAATAATTTGTCTGGTAGGATCACATAGCTAGTAAGCATCTGAGTCAGCAATGTTTCCCATGCAGCTGCTTCATATTTCTTCAGAATCACTTTGCGAAGTTCATTCAAGGGACATCAAAAAGATAGATTTTTTAAAAAATGTGATATTCCTACACAGCTCAGGAATCTAATGCCGAAGAGTTATGAATCACCATCTATCCTGAATCTTTCAAAAAAGTTTCCCATTTGTGACTGTAGGCTTATACTAACCATAAGTATATCTTCCAAAGTTCTCTAGCATATGTGGTATCATATTAAGAAGTAGTACATAAGAGCTTGGAAAGCCATCACTGCAAATCATGTATACAGCAGTAGGAAATAGACTTTGGGGAATCATTTTGCTCTGATAGGAGTAGAGGCTAGGAAAGGGTAAGGCACTTCAATTTCTCTTACTTAAATTTAAATTTGACATCTTCTTCATGGTGCGCACATCTACCACCATTTCCATTTCTAGGTTTACCTATTAAGCCTAGATCCTTACCTCCCATCCAAATTAAATGGAAATAAGGAGTAACAATCTTGAAGATATATTTTAAATAAAGCAATAGAAACCACAATGGATTTTTAGGCTTCCTAGTATCATTTTTTACTTTCAATGGTACTAAAATGTTGTTATGTAGCTATATTCTCTATTATACTTTAGCGGATATAACGAGATTCAGTGTACTAATGGCAGTAGCTAATGTTTGCACAGAATTGAAGACTGTAGACTTATATGGCATTTTATTTATTTAGAATAAATAAAAATCTTCATCTCTCAAGGGCAGAACACCAGAAAAGGTACATAAAATCTTGTTAGCTGATAAACTTAAAAGATCATAAAAGAATATTAGCACCGTAAAAATTTTAAAAGTGTAAATGAGATAATTTGAGAGGTGGGATTTACTGATCAAAAAGAAAAAAGCTAAGGTCAATGGTCTATTTTCTCCCATATTACACTGAGGATAAAAAGGCAAATCTTATTTTAAAGAAAAAAGTAGCATTACTAGCCATCAACTTTTGTTTTCTTGAGGTGAAAATTTAAAATTGCTAAAAGTATATGAGAACACTGCAGCCCCAATTTAAATTCTCTTGAATTTAAACATTTTTTTTATTAATACTGCTGAGCAATGGGAATAATTATAATGGTTTTTAGAAAAGCTGGAGATTTGGATAATTAAAGATAAAAGATTAATTTCAGGAGAAGCATCATTATCCTAAATCCAATATTAGATTAAAAAATAGAGGTAGTAGTATAGTCTTAAACCAGAGTTTTTAGTTCCAATGGCTTATTAAATCTCATAGTTTGTGGGTGTTTTTTTACATATAAGATTTCCTTGAATAAATATTCAATTTGAGTGTATTGACTGTAAGCTGCAAAGTCGTCTGATCTCACTGTTCAGTTGTTTGGCTTTTTGTGACCCTGTAGACCACAGCATGTCAGTACTATTCATGTGATTTTCTTGGCAAAATACTAGAGCCATTTCCTTATCCAGTGGATTAGGGCAAACAGAGGTTAAGTGACTCACTGTGGGTCACACAGCTAAGTAAGTATCTGAGGCTGGATTTGAACTCAGGTCTTCCTAACTTCAGACATAGCACACTATCCATTGAGCCACCTAGCTGCCTTCACTTTTGTTCTATGAAAGTGTTAATTGAATGATATTGGCCATGATAAGTAGGATGACTGGTAACCACTAAATAGAAATGGGCTATATTACCTTTTAAAGACAGAAATATATATATATATATATATATATATATACATATATATATGTATATATATTATAGATAGATAGATAGATACATATATATATATATATGTATTTCTTCTTCACATTGATAAAACTTGTTGCAAAACCAAATTTTTGGGTTGATAGTAAATGCACTTTTCCTGCTTGTTGAGGCAAAGAATTAATTCAGCATTTACAAGGGAACTTTTCAGAAAATTTATATATTCATCTTAGGGCTAACTTTCTACAGTAGGTGAGTTGTAGCTGTCTGTCTGCTTATCTCTCATTCATTTATCTATTCTCTCATTCTCTAGCTATTGTTTAATTGATTGCAAAATGACAGTGATGTTGCCTGCTTTACTGAAATTCTAAGATAGGGTAGCATCAAGGTAATTTCATGGTAGTTAATCTATTATACAGTACACAATTAGTAAATATTCCAAGTCTGCTTTTATTTTCCCAAATGATAGTTTTTTTTAAAATATCTGAATTTGATCATAATAATTATAACTATTTTATATCTTTAGTACTGGTGAAGTGAAATGCAATTGAATTGATGCCTCCAAAGACTGAATGGCAAAGGTATATGACAAAAGTGTGGGTTCTAAATTAGACCAGTTTCTCATGAATACTAAAATTGCCATTTGTTTGTTAACACTAGGAAAATAGACCACCTGAAACCAACCTGCAACTTTAGGTTTGATTCTCCATTAATGCTATAACGTTATAAAGTATGTTATCTTTAATGATAGGGTAATGCAGTTTCTCATTGGGTTCTAGGAATTGTCAATTTAATTGTCCTGTGCTTTCTTGGATAAGATTTGTAAGTAGATAAAATCCTGAAAATAATCTGGAGGCTTTAAATAACCTCAATGATTCTTACTGACTCATCGAAGCATCAGAGTTGGAAGAAAACTACACAGCTCAGGAATCTAATGTCGAAGAGTTATGAATCACCGTCTATATTGAATCTTTCAAAAAAGTTTCCCATTCATGACTGTAGGCTTATACTAACCATAAGTATATCTTCCAAAGTTCTCTAGCATATGTGGTATCATATTAAGAAGCAGTACATAAGATCTTGGAAAGCCATCTTTTTTAACCAAATTTTGAACCTATGTGTCCTCAGCAACCTTGCACCCAAATGGCCATCTAGTCTTTGCATGAAGATATGCTGTGAGGGGAAATTCACTACCTTTTGGGAGAGCTCATTCCTTATTCCACTGAGAAATAACTGTAATTGTTGGGTAAATTTCCTTAATTCATTTTTATATAAGACTCTCAGTATCTTCCATCAATTGCTTGTACTCCTGTCCCTTGGGGGCAAGTAAAAAGAACTCTGACCCCTCCCCAAGTATCATAATCATGGACTCACCATCTTTCAGTATTGGATAGCCAACAAGTGACCTTCTAGGGAGACCCATAACTGAAAAAGAATAAACACCACAAAAATCTACATCAAATCCCTTCAAATACACACATTTAGCTACTAGGTTTCTCTTAAATCTTCTATTCTCCATGCTAAACTATCCAAGTTCCTTCAATGATCCTCTAATAGCATAATCGTGAAGCCCTTCATCTTTTCCAAGGTCAAGGCAGCACCCTAATCTCAGTGGAATAAAAATGCTAATGACCTATCTATGAGTAATAGGTATAAGCAGGTTTTAGCTCATTACCAATAATTATTCCATCATTGTCAACATGTACAATTAGAAAAGGAGAGGAGTTAATCATGTCATTAGAATAAAATGAACTGAATGTGGGACTGGAGCACACCCCATAGACCTGAGCATGAGCTCTAACCCTTTTCAGTCAAAGATACATTCTGGCTGCTTGCTAAAGTACATGCATTACTAAGGGTTCATCCCTTGATCCTGTTTTCTTGATTCCTGAAGAGTATCAAAGAGGATTGGCAACTGAGCCAGCAGCCTGTCTCTACTTGATAGACTTTAAATAAAATTAGGAAAAACTCTAACTCTCTCTCTCTCTCACTCACTTTTTTTTCTGTCTCCATATTCTAAATATATTTGGTACATGAAAATATAATGTAACATAAGATATGGTTGTTAACATGAGTGCTTCCCCATTAGACAGATTTCCTTGAGAACAGGGCCTGTTTTTTTGCTTTTCTTTTTGCATGTGTATTTGTGTGTGTGTGTGTATACATACACACATGTTTTATAGATATATAGCTATATACACGTGCATATATATGTGTGTGTATCTATAGATATAAAATATGTATTGTATATAGAATTATATATAGAGAGAGAAAGGGAGAGAGATAGAGATAGAGACAGAGAGAGATAGACAGACAGAAACAGAGAGCGACAGAGAGACAGAAAGACACACATCCACACACCCACACACAGACAGAGACAGAGACAGAGACAGAGAGACGATTAGAGATAATGAGCAGAGAGAAGATACTTCTTGCTTTAAGTCTTCTGAGCTCCATTTCCACACCACTGACTCATTGTTGGACATATCCTATTAAGTATCTCAAAGGCATTTGAAACTCAATGTGTCTAAAACTGCATCCATTATCTTCCCCATGACCCCACCAATCTTTTTAACTTCCCTATTTCTATTGATAGCTCTTCTATCCTTCTAGTCACACAGGTTTAGAGGCTTGTACTCACCCTTTATTCTTCATTGTCTCTCATCCCCTTAAAGCAAATGTTTGTCAAGTCTTGTTTATTCTTCCTCTCAGTGGATGTCTCATATTCATTCCCTTCTTTCCACTCAAAAAGCTATCACTGTAATTCAGTTTCATCTCTTCTTGCCTGGATTATTGCAACATTATACTGATTTATAACAAACTACTCTTTCTGATGTTCTCTACCTTCTGGTTAAACTGGCCTACCAATTGTGTATGTTTTATCTCCTTCCTCTAGGATTTTGCATTTGTTGGGTCCAAGGTTTGGAATTCACTCCCTCCTCCTCTCTGCTTTTTAGAATCCCTAGCTACCTTTAAAACTCATCTCAAGTGCCACTCATTTATTTGAAGTTTTTCCTGACCCCCCTCTCCAAATGGTAGCTCCAACCTCCCATAATACTTTGTGTTTACTGTATATATGGGGAAACAACATACACTCGTATGGATGCATATTGTTTCTCCTAATAGAATATAAATTCATTGAGGACAAGGACTACTTCATTTTTATCTTTGTATCCCCAATGCCTAGCAACTCCTGAGGCTTGCAGCCCAAAGGTATGAAACGTGGCTTCTTGAACTTCCGGGAGATATAATGGCCAGGTAAAGGGGTCTAATCCCTCCCCTCTACACCCAGAGAATTCCTCCTGGGGGAAAAAACTGCAGGAATAGAGGAGACAGAACTGGGGCTTCAGTAGCCGAGTAGTGGGAGTAACTGAGTCCCAGAGGGGCAGAGCCAGCAGGGGTCAACACCAGAAGCCCAGACATTCTCTTGCTCCCCCAGGGGAAGTGCCAGACATCAGTTCAAACAACAAACAGCTGAGACCATTGCTGAAGAGCAACAGTGCTGGAGAGCAACCCCAGGGGAAGAGGAGATTTCAGGTAGCCAGATCCCCTCTCCAACACCTCAGGAAACTGAAGGCTATAATTCCCAAAGCAAACAACTAGACTCACAATCCCCAGAATAAGAAAGTTGGGACAGAGAGCCCTGAGCCCCAAAAGCAGAAATTTGTTGTAAAGCCAGGAAAAGGCTAACCAACATGAAGAACACAAAAAAAAACAAGGACCATTGATTCTTTTTATGGAGACAGGCAGGATCAAAATACCAATTTGGAAGAGGATAGCAATGACACTATACCCACATCTCAAAAGGTAGTGTGAACTGGTCTCAAGCCCAAAAAACATTACTGGAAGAGCTAAAGGAGGATTTTAAAAACCAAATTAGGGAGGTAAAAGAAAAAATGGAAAAAAATGGAAAAATGGAAAAAAAAAATCCAC
>JAQQSZ010010616.1:0-12468 GCA_028646595.1 Phalanger gymnotis
AGATGGGGGAGGAGGTAATCAAAAACAAACACTTTCAAAAAGGGACAGGGTCAAGGGAGAAAATTGGATAAAGGAGGATAGGTTAGGAAGGAGCAAAATATAGTTAGTCTTTCACAACATGAGTATTGTGGAAGAGTTTTACATAATGATACACATGTGGCCTATGTGGAATTGCTTGACTTCTTAGGGAGGGTGGGTGGGAAGGGGAGAGGGGAGAGAATTTGGAACTCAAAGTTTTAAAAACAGATGTTCAAAAACCAAAAAAAAGTTTTTGCATGCAACTAGAAAATAAGATATACAGGCAATGGGGCATAGAAATTTATCTTGCCCTACAAGAAAGGAAGGGAAAAGGGGATGGGAAGGGAGTGCAGTGACAGAAGGGAGGACTGACTGGGGAATGAGGCAACCAGATATATGCCATCTTGGAGTTGGACAGTGGGTAGAAATGGGGAGAAAATTCAAAATTCAAACTCTTGCGAAAATCAATGATGAAAACTAAATATATTAAATAAATTAAATTTTTAAAAAAAAAGAATCATAGGGCAATAGTCTTTCATTTAACCATCTTTGTTCAGTTTCTTCACCTATCTCTAGAATGGTAGCCAGTACAGGGGCTGACTCAGAGAAGGCCTTGCTTGAATATAGAGTAGAAATAGAGGCCAAACACCAAAATCAAAACAAAAAAAAAGAACCAAACAAATCTCACTACCAACAACAACTTGAAGAACACAGAGCAATAATTGGTTTCTTATTTGAGCCCGTATTGCAGCTTAACTTCTACCTTTTTGACTATGAGGCCAAGTAATGCTCTTTAGAATTTTGACAGCATGCCACCTACCACCACGACCATTTCCAGGACTTTTACTACTGTTATTTCTGCTTTGACTCCTGCTGCTACAGCTACTATTACTGCTGTTGCTGTTACTCCTGCTACTACTACTTCTTCTACTACCACAACTACTACTACTACTACTGCTGCTACTGCTGCTGCTGCTGCTGCTGCTGCTGCTACTACTGCTACTATTTCTGCTTAATATTGCTGCTCCTGCTGCTGCTAATACTAATACTACATTCCATGCTTCTGACTTCAAGCTTTCTAAAAGTTTTTGCATATATTATCTCATTAGAACTCCACAATAACTTTGTTAATGTTGACCATAAAGGTCCCAAAAGTGATTACTCAGATACGGCAATAGATTAGCTATCTCATCAGTGTGGGTTAGGCCCTGATAAGCCAAGTACAATTTTTAATTCTAAGAGATACTTATTTGCCTGTGTCTTTTAATTAATCCTTCCTAATGAATCCATCCAAAGTTCTGGGTCTTTTCCTTTGGTTCTTTTAATATACGAGGGGTACCAATGTAGAGCTTCATCTGTCCCATTCTCACTCTTTAAGCCTCTTACTTATTTTAGTCATATATGTCATTAAGTTTGAATTTCATCCCACTTCTCATGCAAAAATCATTATCGATCACTTATTGATGCTTCTTATATATTAGGTGTCAACCTACCATTTTTCTATGCATTGTCCTTAGGATTACTTGTAGTTTTTATTCTTCAAATTCACAGCCTTGTGAGAATAGTGGTTTTAAGGAGGTGGGCTTCAGTAGCACTGAGCAGTTGGTGATCACTGAAAGTGCAGAGCAATTTTCCAGAAATGACCCTGACTAATCTCTTCTTTCTGAACTCTAAATCCATCATTTTCCATCTACAGCACCTGTCCAAGATAGACATAGATATATTTATAAATAGACAGACAAACATACAGATAGATAGATGAGAGAGAGAAAAAGAGAGAGAGAGAGAGAGAGAGAGAGAGAGTTAACTCTAAATCAATGAGTTTTTCCATTTCCAGTCTACATAGTTAAGATACAGGGCCTCTAGACAGTTGTAACAACTTTTTGCTTGCAGCTGCTATAGAGGTGTAAGGCCATTAACACCAGCACACAGGAGGGCTGCTAGCAGCATTGTTGTTACAAAATGGCATAGTTGTGCCAGATCTGCAGATTAAAAGGAAAGTATGGGGTTTTAGGGGACTAGGAGAATGGTTAGATGTTTCCCAGTTATTGGAGTTGCTCTTTATACTTATAGTGGCCACGGTTCTGTGGAGCCCCAGGAGCAGCAGTGGCCTGAAAGAAAACAGGCAAGTAGCAGTGATGAGAGTGGTTTCCTGGGTGCCTAGAACGGGCCCCTGGGAGATAACCTCTCCTTCCCCCTCCTTACCCCACTAGCACTCCAGAGTAGACAGGAGGAGAGAGGCTGGAGCAACAGCTGTGGGAGGAAAACTAGCAGAGGCTTGGGGGAGGCCAGAGCCAGGCTTGAGTGGATTAGCTTGGCTCTAGATTGTGCTGGAAGGGTGGATGCCCTGAAAGGATATTGTATTTGGAAGCCAGACCAGAGCAGCTAGAGCCAGCATGAGAACTTAGGAAAGGTGAAAGCAGGAACGGAGAGGTGCCTGCATCAGGACTCAGGCAGAAGCCAGGAGCACTTTGGTCCTGCTGGAAGAAGATGAACCCTGGAGCTAAGAATTCAGCCCCAGGGCAAGAGAAAAAGTTTGCAGTGGGCTCTGACTATGGTTTTTTGCTTCCTTCCTCTGGGACAGTTTGGGATGGGGGGGAGGGGGCAGAGTTACCTATTGAAGGTAGAGAGAAGTGCTATAGACCCCCAAGGACCCTACCATTTTGGCTTTGTTGCCCAGCCCAGTGCCCCCCAGGACTTGGAAGCAGGGGCTGGAACAGTGTAGACTGGAAGAACACACCCCCAAGAGAAATTTATTTGGACTTTTTTATTTGTCTTGGGACTTTGTTATTAAAGCATGCTGGTACCTGAGGGTGCCAGGAGGAAGCCTACAGTGGCAGCATGGGGAGAAGGACACACCTGCAAGAAGGACTTCACTTGGGCACTCTGTGTTGACTAAAGAGATTGTAACTTGCTGTGACCTAGGGGAGAATGGTGTTTGTATTGTAAACAAATATTTTGGGGAATGATACTGAATGATATGTTTTGTTATGTTGTGAATGCTGTGCTTTAGTTTCCTGAATGTGATTGCAAAGCATAGGGCCTCTATTTGTTCCAGGATTCATGGCCATTTAAATTGTAAGGTCAAGGATCCCGGAGGGGTGGATTATAGTGGTAGAAAGGGTAGGGTTTTTTTTTTTTTTTTTACTGTTTTCTCTTTTGGAATGCTAAGGTAATCAAGTACCTTTGACTCTTGTCTTTCAAATGTAATGGCAAGCAAAGTGGAACTTTTTGCTGTTTTTTGTTTGAGTGCTTCTCAGCACTGAGGCAATCAAGTGCCTTTGATGAGCTTTGCCTTTGTTTCTTTGATTGAATTGAGAGTCTTTGATGACCTGCTCAAGAAACAAGAAAGCCTAGTTCACATGAATTTCAGTCACATGGTTGTGATGCCCTCTAACCCTGAGAAGGGCATATAAGATCTGAGGTTGGCATTTTGTTTTGGGGGTTCTCACTTACTGGAAGAGTGTCATGTGATTTGACCAGACAAGACTCAAGTAACCATCATGGAGCTCCCTCAGCTTTGAAAACCCAGATGTTGATGCTTCTCTCTCTGGTTAACTGTATGTGTTGCTAAAGTTAGATGGTTAGAAGCATGTCCACTGATTCATATTTGCTCTGTTTATATAGTGTATGCTTGTAATTTCTGTTTGTATATTCTCTGAAGTTCAGGGTGCTGGCTTTTTCCCCCTTTTCCCCTGTATGTTTAATTAAAGTAAGATTGTAAACCCCTTAAAGTTACTTTTCTTAGAAAAGCAGATCAAAGAATCTGTGCTAGCAGCCCTCCCGTGTGCTGGTGTTATTGGCCTTATACCTCCACAGCAGCTGCAAGCAGCATTGTTGTTACAACAGTTTAATCAAGTATGGCAAATAACTCATCTCTTAATTAGATACTAGCCCACATATGTGCTCAGAGCCTAGAAGAAAGCAAGGAGGAAACCTCCAACACTGCCAGTGCTGAAATTATAGAAATCATACAAGACCAACTACCCCCAAAGAAATTCAATATGTACCTTTTTGCATTATTATAACATGAACTGTGCTTCTGTTATTTTTTTTTAATACAGAAATAGGACCAACTTTTTTTTGGGAGGGGGGGTGGATTGTAGCTACAATGAGAGTGATTTCTGTTAAATCTTTTAGACTGTGCCAGTTTAGAAGACAATAATTATATCTATGTATACTTACCATTTTAAACTATGGTATTCTTACAGAAATGTAACCTAAATAACTTTGTTGCTGAAAACTTGGTGAGAAAGTGGGCCAAAGGCACCAGTGATATAAAAAGTAATGATGAAGATTAAAATAACACTTTTACATAAAACTAGTTTTCAAAGCACAAAATATGGTATGGCGCGGCTCATATTTCAATTTTTAAAATTAACTCACTGGGTATTTTTGACAAGAATAAGATGTTGAATTTCAGCCTTACTAAGAAAATATAATAAGAAAAATAACATGAAGTTCACCAAATACATAATTAAAATTATAAGAAAATGGTAATTCCTGATTTAAAAATAAATAAATAAAATGGAAGGCTATGTTACTGACTCACTAAGCTGAGTTGCCCTCAAAGAACCTTACTCTTTATCTTACCAAGCCATTATTTTGAGTTTTGGGTAGAGTAACATATACTGTCTTTCCAATATTTCCTCTTAGCAATTATTCAGAATGACACGTATTGGCAATCAAAATGGGCTCTTAGCACTTAGTTCTACCAAGTGCCCTAAAGAGTTTGGCTTTTATTTCCTTGATCAAATTAGTAGTCTTTGATGACCTCCTTGCCTCAAGGGAAAGCCTAGTTTATGTGGGTTTGTGTGACATGTTTGTGACATCAGAGGCTTTTAGAACACATGGGTTTAAGTAGCCTCTTTGTGATGATTTTAGGTCACATGGGTAAGTCGTATGTGTGACTCACCCTTGACCCTGAAAAAGGTATAAACCCAGGGGTTGGCTTTCTCTTTCTTGGAGCTCTGACCCACAGCTGTGGTGGCATGTGTGATTCAGTCAGCCCTTGTTATGAGCTCCTGGGCTGAACTTAGATGTTGGTAACTATGAATTGTATTTGCCCTGTCTTTTGATGTTTGTAATTTGTTTGTATTTGCTCTGAAGTTCAGGGTGCTGGCTTTTTCCCCTGAACTAAGTGAATGGTATTTGTATTTGTATTAAAGTACGCTTGTTAACCCCTTAACCTTGCTTTCCCTAGTAAAGCAGATCAAAAGAACCTGGGCTTGCAGCATTCTGTGAGCTGATTATTGTTGATTTTACACTCCCCACAACAGCTGCTGGCCGGATTGTCGAAACACATATTCTCTCTCTTACCATCCCCCCTTGGCCCTACGTCTTAATGAAAGGATAGCCTTGGATTCTCCTACTCTTGCAACAGAGAAAATCAGTATATTGTGCATTGGAGAGGGACCTAGAAGCATACAGCCAATTAATATGTTATCTTCTAAAAAGTAAAAAGTATTTGTTTACCAAGTGAAAAGAATGAAGATAATCCCAGCTATGGTTTTCCTCCATTAGAATTTCCATGGGGCAGGAATACATGGGGCTAAATACTTACTATGCTGCTCAATCTGAGGAGGTCATAAAAGTCACTTAACCCTAGCTTTCTAGATGGAAGAAAATGGATGGTAGTGGATAGGGAGAGGGGCCTAGCAATATAGGACCTAACACATTGTTTGGAATAGAGGGGAAGGGAAAGATGGTGAGAGGGCCAAGAGGGAAAAAAGAGCAATTGAATAGAAGCCCTGTCACATTTAGATATATTAGCAGTGAGAATCACAAAGAAGGGGAAGATGGCAAGAAATATAGAAAAATTAACATTAAAAAGGATAAACACCATTGAGTGAAGTATAGTAACTCAGAAATTTGTGATCAAAAGAAAAGCTTTGCAACAAATTCTATGGAATCCCCAGTAATAAGAAAAATAATATCAAGCAACTCAAAAATAATTTTAAGAGAATCTTTAAGCAACAAAAGACATTAAGCAGGAATCAGAGCTCTCAAAGAAGAAATATGAGGGGAAAATAAAGTGTCCCAAAAGAATTAGTGCAATTTTAAGCTATTAAATATTGAAACTGTCATAATCTTTTTGGGACATTCTCTATTCTGGGGGTGGGAGGAATGAAATATTTGAAACATAGAAGTACATATAGTACTTCTCAAAAACATAGAAGTACAAGAAAATTTGGTAGGAGGGAACCAAAACATGAGAACATAAACACAATACATGGGTTGTTATACAAACCAAGCACCTGACTTTGAAAATATATTAAAAGAAACAATAGCCTACTTCAGGAATTAACTCAAGAAAATTCTCCTGAGGAATTGGAAACAGAAAATAAAGTACATAGAATCCATGGAACATAGACAGAGAAAAACTCCAAGTTTAACTCACAAGGAAACATAATGGTGAGATATCAGAACTTCATAGTCAAAGAAATACTCCAGGATGCAGAGAGCAAGTTATTAACCTACCAAAGAAGTGAGTTTGAATCATTTAGCGCTGCACCTTGTCTTTAATAAACCAAAGAGCAAATCAGAATATGATATTACAAAATGCAAAGGAGGTTTCTGTCCCCAAAATAGCATATTCCATGAAGCTAAATCTAATCATCAATGAGAAAATATAGTTTTTCAGTATAATTAAGGAGTATGAGTCATTCCTCCAAAATAAATCACAGGTGAGTTGGATATTTGACATGGAAACACTTCAAAAAGAGAAACATATAGATACTAAATTTTAAAAATGAAGATGAAACCTATCAAAAGAACCATTGCTACTTTGATTCTAGGTATAAGTAAGGCTATTTTATTGAAGATCGAAGAATACAAAAAGAAAATATAGAAGCAAAAGACTGAGGTTTAAAAGGTTAGGATAAAGAGAGGGAGAAAATAAAAACTTCTTTTTAAAAGAGGGGTGGGGAGTGGAGTAATGAGATCCCCCCCCCCAAAAAAAGAAAAACTAAAAGATGTGATAGAGTAGGGAACAAAGCTTCTTCTCCACAGAACACCTGGGAAGGATACAGGTGCTAACAGTTATGCTCCACAAATAGGATATTAGATTCCAAAATAACCCAGTATGTAAAAGAAGTAAGGGTGGTAGTGAAGGAAATGAGCACATCCTGGAAAACACTGCCTCAAATAAATAAATATAATTCAAGTGAAGAGAGTGGATATTTAGGCAAGGCAAGAAGGATTCTGAATATTTGGGCAGAAAAGGAAGGAAGGAAGGAAGGAGGAAAGGAAAGGAAAGGAAAGGAAAGGAAAGGAAAGGAAAGGAAAGGAAAGGAAAGGAAAGGAAAGGAAAGGAAAGGAAAGGAAAGGAAAGGAAAGGAAAGGAAAGGAAAGGAAAGGAAAGGAAAAGAAAGGAGAAAGGAAAGGAAAGGAAAAAGGAAAGGAAAGGAAAAAGGAAAGGAGAAAGAAAGGAAGGAAGAAAAGGAGGGAGGGGAAGGAAGAAGAAAGAAAGGAAGGGGGAGAAATAATCAAAAAATAAACACAAGAAACATAGGACAGACAAAAGTAATGGGAGGGAATAGGGTCTGCCAGATGAGTTTGGGAACAGATCAATGTGAAACAAACCACAGGGACCAAGAACTGAGGAAAAAAAAGGCAGGGGGAGGGACAGAAAAGACATTGATAGAAAAAAACAAAATGGAGAAAAAACTAATTATATTCATATGTGTATGTATATATGTGTACATGTATATGTATGTATATATGTGTGTATATATATGTATTCCTCATTAAGATGAAAGAATATGATAGAATGAATTAAGAAAGCAAAACTCAAGAAATTTTTGCATTACAGAAATATAATTCCACACTATTCTTTCCCTCCACTGAGACTTTACTATAATTTAAGCCTCATCACTTCTCTTCTAGATTATTACAATAGCTTAAACATTGATCTTTTTCCTTTCAGTCTCACCCCACCTCCAATCTATCCTCCATACAGCTGCCAAGTTAATATTCCTAAAACAAATCTGATCATGTCATACGCCTACTTAAACATTTTCAGTGGTGACCTATTAGTTGTAGAAATAAAATACAAAATCCAAAGATTTTAAATCTTCCACAATATATTTTCAACCAGACTTTTCTAGTCTTATTTTATGTCACTCACCATCACTCTCTGTTCCAGTCAAACTGACCCGGTAACTGTTCCTCAAGCACAACATTCTGTCTCCTTCGTGTGTGGAATGCTCTTCATCCTCACCTTCACTTCTCAGAATTTCTAGCTTCTTCCAAAACACAGCTCATAAACCTCTTCCTACACAAAGTCTTTCCTGATCTCTCCAATTTTTCGGGTTTTCTTCTTGAATTTACCTTGAATTAATTTGTTTCTATTTTGTGTTGATGTGTGTGTGTGTGTGTGTGTGTGTGTGTGTGTGTGTTGTAAGACCATAGAAAAATGGAAATGGATTTTTTTCTTGGTTTCCCCATTGCTTAGCACATAGTAGACACTTACTAAAAGTCTGTTAAAATGAATTAGAAAGAATTCTAATTCAAAAATGAGAAGCAGGTTATCAGATGATTTCAAAAAAGCAGGAATTGAAATTATGATTTTAGGTAAGAAATAATATAATCTGATATCAGGAGTAAGAAGTTCAAAACACATTATGCTTAAAGACACAAGTTAAATGAAACAATACAATTATTAAGCGCACACACACACACACACACACCCCAAATAGCACAGCTTCTAAGTATTTAAAACTATCAAATTCCAAAAAGGCATAATTACATAATAATTAGGAAACTTTAATATTCATCTTTTATAACTAAATAACTTTAAAAAAATAAATAATAGGGAAAATATAGCGCTCAGTAGGCATTTAGAATAATTACATTTGAAAATTTTTAGCAATTTTTTTTTTAGAATATGAAGTAGCTTACATATTTCTCAGCAACTGGCATATTCATAAAAGTCATGTTATAGGGCATAAAATAGAAAAAGGCAGAAAAACTAACCATATATTTTCAAAACATAGAACAGTAAAAAGTAATTAATATAGAAAACATAAACCTAAAGGTAGGCTAAATAATGTCAAGAAACAAATGATAGAATATTATATATAAATATGTATATATATATATGAAATTGATAGCATGAGAAAACAAACCGAAATGTAATACATTGCATACAGTATGCCTCAGAGGAATAGATATCTGAAAATATGCATATTAACAAAATGGAAAAATAAGAAAGAGCAGTATACATTTAAAAAGGAAACAAGAGAATAAAGAAAATAACCAAAAAAAGAAATTCTGAAATTAGAGTATAAACTGAAAAAATATAAATAATATATTGACAAGCAATACAAAGAATTGTATTTTGTAGGACTAACCTAGTTTAATTACCTATAGCTAAAGATTTTTTAAAGACAATTATAAGCTAAAAAGTATATGATTATTTACAAAACATAAAATGCCAAAATATCAAATAAGAAATAAAGATAGTTGTTTTTTTAAATCCAAGAATAGAAAAAAAAATTGAGAAGCCATAAATAAAATTCCAAAAGGGGAGAAAGAGAAAATACCAGTAGAGAGAGATTTATGCTGTAAGTGAAATCCATAAAATGCTTAAAAGTAATTAATATGTATCTTATAAAAGTTATTCTCAATAATAAAGAAATAAGGCATTTTGCCAGGGTTGGGTTTTTTGAGGCAAATACAAGAATCTAAAGAGGCATAATACAGAGAAAGGCAATAATAGAATTATTTTGCTAAAGCATATTGGTATAAGAATTTTCAAAAAAATCTTAGGAAAGAGATAGCATCAATACTTTTAAAATCCACTGTGTTGGATTTATGTTTAGCAATATAACTAGCATAATTAATACATATGTATGTAGAGATATGTTTTTTTCTGGATTTGTGATTTCATTGATATAGAGAATTCTTAGAAACTCGACCAATGTAGATCAGCACAATTTTTTCCTCTAGATTGTTGTATTTGAGAGTCTCCTAGGGCCTTTGATATCTTAAGTGACTTGCCTTGTGTTCCTTACACAGTTGCTGTTGTTTGTTCATTTTTCAGGCCTGTCCAACTCTTTGAGAACCCATTTGGGATTTTCTTGACAAAGATAAGAGAATGATTTCTCATTTCCTTCTCCAGATCACTTTAAAGATGAGGAATGGAAGGGTTAAGTGACTTGCCCAGGGTCATACAGTTAGATAGTGTCTGAGGCTGAATTTGAATTCAGTAAAAGTCTTCCTGATTCCAGGCCCAGCACTCTAATCCTCTCCACTATGTAGCTGCCACAGTTAATATGTGTCAAAGGCAAGATTAGAAGTTAGGTCTTCCTGACTGTGAAACCAGCTCTCCAACCAATGCACAATATCACCTCTCGTGTTTAATCATTTAAACAACAAAAATCACATGTTTATATCAATGGATGCAGGAAAACTCTAACAAAAAGCACATGCATGCAAAGGTTCTCCTTTAACAAGATCAATCATCTAAAATAAAGAATATCATATGTGGCGTAAAATACCGGAAGTGTTTCCAACAAGCACAAGAGTAAAGCAAGAAATGCTAGCTAAAGAAATGGAAGTGAGAAGGAGAGAATAAGGGGGGGAGAGAGAAACTGAGAAAGAGGGAGAGAGAGAGACATACTTAGATTCCTCAGGGAATCTAGAATAAACTAATTAAAATAATCAATAACTTTACTATTGTGGTAGGACCAGTGATTTCCTCATGCAGCTTCTCTGACACAACTTCCCTGATCTCCATCACTAAAGAAGAAATATCTTTCACCTCAACTGGGAAGCCAATATTGTATTTTTTTAATTACATGGATCAGGTTATTATGAGGACTTACATTTCACTATTACATTTCACGGGGGTCATAGGGTGTGGCAGGCCTTGCCCTAGGCCTCCTATAAATTCAAGCTATCAAAACAATTTCCTTTAGGAATATTTCATCCACTCCATTGCAGATCCCCTTCTGTGAGATGGCTGCAGCAAGGGGAATTCATCTTTACAAGGCCAAGCCATCTAAAAAGGAACAAAGATCATATCCCTTCTAAAGGCTCTAACACATTTAGTTGGCTAGGTAAAAGGTCTTAAGAGAGTTTCCCCAGGCTATGGAAATCCAAAGCATTATCAGACCACACCCTCAGAAGCCATTGCCCCAGGGACTACTCATATTTCTCTTTGAACTTCACCTGTAACCACTTCAGTTTCCTGGTAAGGAGGGTCCAACCACATCTCCCCACGGGTAGCTCCCACACAGTTCTGAATTCCTTCAGCTGCTGAATGAAGATGGACAAAATTGAGGTTATCTCAACTGTTCTGACTAGGCTGATGAATAAATATTTGTTGTACAACCTCATTGCTGCTAGGCAATCCAGCTATGTTGTTGTTCATCCTTTGTTTTTGAAGAGGACCAGAGACATCATGATGAGTCAAGGTACAGTGTGTTTGGCTGCAGCTCATCAGTCCAATGTGAGTTCAGAAGGCTCAACCATAAACCAGGCATAAGTAGTCTGTAGGAATATTTGAGATGGAGACATCTCCGGATTTGTGCAGCTCATGTTTCCTTTGTGCAACGGCAATTCTGCTTTGCTCACAGAAAACTGTACTCTCTTTGATGTTGGTGTACCATGGTGGGTGGTCCTATGCCACGGTCTCCCATGTCTCACAATCAATACTAAAGTTTTCAAAGAGACCTTGAGAGGGTCCTCATACTGCTTCTTCTGACCATCCTGCGAGCATTTGCCCTGTGTGAATTCTCTGTAAAATAATTTTTTTTTTTAGGTAAGCGTGCATTTGACATTCAAGTTACATGGACAGCCTATCAGAGTTTCAATTGTAAGAAATGGGAGGAGGAGCTTTGTTTCCACAGAACTACAGATGTACTTCCCCCCCTCCCCCATTCCAGCTTTAGCAGAAACCAGGCCTCAAGGTCTGTCAGGTGAGAGGTGAGAGGCTTGTACTCATGCACATGCTTTTTGAGAAGGCAGTCAGGGGAATTAGAGAGGCCGAACAGTTTGAACCAGTTCAAGCTTATCTAGGGTCTGGTCTTGGTCAAGAATCCAGGCCTACTGATTTGCATAATTTGCATATGTTCAAGAGAGAAAGTAGGGGAAGTAAAAGAATGTAGTTTAATCCTAAACTAAGACAAGGAAAATCTAATTAACTTCACTTTTGCTTCTGTACCTTTATTATCCTACCTACATAAACTGTATAACCTAGGAAAACTATGTAAAAAATAAAGATTGTAAACTAACCATAACTCTAACAGGAGTGGAGGGAATGGTTACCCCTGCTTCTGCAACTGTATCAGTGCGAGTGTTCCAGTGAGCACTACACCTGTTCTCTCAAGGAGTGTAATAAAATGCCTTCCTCTGCCCACTCTAGTCCTGAGTTCTTTGGGTGAGAATGGGCAAATCACATGGATCTCCTAAGGTCAAGTGAAGGGAAGCAATGAGCAGCAGAAT
>JAQQSZ010010617.1:0-12468 GCA_028646595.1 Phalanger gymnotis
TAAGCAGTCAGCTGCGGTGGATGGAACGCTATACTTTGTGTTGAGAAGATCTGGGTTCAGATCCTGCCTCACACATGCATTAGCTGTGTGACCCTGAGCAAATCATTTAACCTCTGCCTCAGTTTCCTTATCTATAAGATGAGGTGGCTGGACTAGACAGTCTTTTAAGTTCCTCCTATCTCTAAATCTATGATCCTGGGAAAATAGCAATAGGTTTCAAAAGTCTCTCTGATACATTGATCAATTACCAGTGTTCCGCATTGTGTTGATGACTGTCAGTTCTCTCAGGCAGTCTCTGTGTAGGCTGAAAAGTGGTACTTTAAGAAGCCAGGTGTCCTGGAGGCCAGCTGAATGCCTAATATGGATGGACTCCAATTGGGGTTCAGTAAATACTGTGTCCAGTGATGAATATTCACAGATCAAATGAGGCAGCTGGGTGGATAGAATGCTGGGTTTGGAGTCAGGAACACCTGAGTTCAAATCTAACCTCAGACACTTAATAGCTGTGTGACCCTGGGTAAGTTGCTTAAGCCTGTTTGCCTCAGTTTCCTCATCTGTAAAATAAGCTGGAGATGGAAATGGCAAACCACTCCAGTAATCTTTGCCAAGAAAATTCTAAACAGGTCACAAAGAGTCAGACATGACTGAAACGACAGAACAACAAATACCAGCTGAGTTTAAAATCAGTCTGTAACAAACTTTTAATTGCCACCTCCCTATGTATGAGGCTCTTTGTTAGGCCATGGGAGACACACACACACACACACACACACACACACACACACATGCACACACTTTCTCTCTCTCTCTCTTACACACACACACACATACACACACACGCACGCACACACATGAAAAATAACATTTCTTGAGTGAGCAGTGACCTATTGCTTAAGTCCCCTGTCTTCAGTGGAAGTGAAAGGGTTGGGAAGGGAGGGCCTGGGCAGAGGGAAGGCCCATAATGGCCCCCCGAGTCAGTGGAAATGCTGTGTTCTTTCTCTTGTGAAGCTCTTTGTGGCTACCTTTACCACAGTTAAAATGGGATTATATATGTAAAATCTTTGCAAACATTAAACTAGTATATAAATGTTTATGATCATGATTATTATTAATAAAAATAATTATTTAAAGTTTGCAAAGAATTTTATAGATCATTTCATTTTATCCTCACAACAGCCCTGGGAGGTAGGTGCTATTTTTGTCTCTATTTTACAAATGAGGAAACTGAGACAGAGGTCACGTGACTTGCCCAGGGTCACAGAGCTAGTAAGTGTTTGAGACCAGATTTGAACTTAGTCTTCCTGACTCCAGGTCCAGGTCCACTGTGCCATTTAGCTGACCCGGCTATATATTTGTGCAAAGTTTCCTCTGTAAAACCTGTCCATAGGAAATGACTATTTCCTCAAGTATAAAAATGAGGGCATTGATGGAGCTGATCTCTCCACTTCTTTCCAAGTCTTAAAATACTATGGTTCTAGCATCCTAAGAGGCTAAAAGTTCTAACAGCTTTCCATTATATTTATCTACAAGAGCTTGTGATATTGTCAATTTAATTGAAATCTGAGTCATTTTCTTGATCTGTAACCAACCTGTACCCAGGACAATTGTATCTCAGGGCAACCAAACTGCCTATGTAAAAGACTGCCCCTTTCCTAACCTTTCTCCAACAGTTCTTTGTATTTTTTCTTCCTGGTTTCTACAGATTTCTGTGTGTAGAAATCCCAACCCTACAATAAAACATTTAAGAAACAAATGTACTACAGAGAAAATTGAATTCGTGAGTTTTTCCTCCAGTGATTCCTAGAAGAGTGTGAAAAGATTTGCAAAGAATCAGGAAATTATGCATCTCTTTTTAAAGCATATAGTGAACTGGTTATTTTAAGGTAAAAAAAAATCATCCCACTATGTCTGGTATATATGCATATATGTGTGTGTGTCCTTGCCCACGAAGAAGAGCATTCCAAAAATAATTCTAGTTCTGTCACGAGGTCTTCCTTCAATGTTTTCCTTGACCTACCAGTGCCATGTAGATTGTTAATGCTATGATCTCAGACTTTTGCTTCCTTATTTTCTAAAGCCGGTATGGATCATACGAATAGATGAGGATGTCCAATCTCTCCTCACAATATCTGTGAAGTAGCTTTGTAAGCAATGAATGTGAATATTGAGTATTGTGAAGATTCATGGGCCAAACTGGATATAATTGTGGACAACTTAGATAAAGTGGCAGGACCTCTGAAAGCACTGGAATGATTGACAGGAAGCTTAGATTTCATACCAAAAGGAGGCAATGTCTCCAGCTGCAACTTGAATAACTTTCTATGTCTCCCCAAATGCCTCGAAGGTACCTCATGCTAGAGATGAGTTTTGAAACTTCCACCTAAACCTGGTTGAGGGTTTAAACTAAATTTGCACTAATTTGACATTGGTGAACAATTGTCAAAATGCCCCATTTCTTGCACGGTTAATGGTCGCATTTTTTTTTTTGTTTGATTAGCAATCTGAAATGAATGCCCAAGTGAGGGTCCAGGGAATTTGTGGAGGCTTAGCTGTGGCAGTCTGAGGTTTCTCTTTTGTTTGTTTGGTGTGACTGAAGAAATCAGGAGTTTTTGTGAGAGATATAACTGTTCTCTTGGCTGACGGTCAGGTGAAAAGATCAATCGGACTGGAGTTGGTGGACCTGGGTTCGAATCCTAGTTCTATCACTTACTTGTGTGACCATTGATAAATCACTTGATCTCTCTGGGCCTTATTTTGTTCATCTTTAAAACTAGGGCTCGGAAGAAATGATTTCTAAGGTTCCTTGAAACTACAAACCTCTGTGTAACCCTTAATTGAAGCAGTCTGTTTTTCCCCTGCAATTTTGTGTTTCTTTTAGGTCTCAGAGAGAAAGGGAACTGCAGAACTGGGAAGGCCATCAGACATTTAATATAAATTGAATTGCCTAAAGTTGTTATAATGCTATACTGCTAGTGGAACTCTTTTAAAAAAGAGTCATTGATGCTTTGATTTCAGAGACCCAGAAATGAGAAGACCTATCAAAATAAGAAGGGGAGATACTCTGAGGGTTATCTGGGGACCATCCCATTATGGCATTAATTAGCCCATGTTTGCTAGTAAGAAGGAGGAATTCTTTCACCTAGTTTTCTAGCTAAGAGGAGGAGCTCAGTCCCCAAGTCCAAGAGAAACTGCTCACTATTTTAGAGATGTCCCACAGGCTGTCACCCAATTTCTTCAACCAGTCAAAACACACTTTATGTATGTGAGAAATGTGCTCACTCTAGAAAGAACAATACTTATTATGAAGCCAGAAATGTTCTCATTTTGTTTTACATTTATTTTACATTCCTGGTAAATGGGTAACTCCCGGAATAGAGTACACTTGCTTAGAAAAATGCAAGCCTTTTTATGCTGTTCCCAATTCAAATTTCCCCCTTGCTCTTCATTGGCTCATGTTCTCTTCCTGGATACGTTCCCTTTCAAACAGCTCATTAAGCATGCATACAAGCTTCTAATCTTTCACCTGATTAGAAGCCTGGTTCTGCTAGGTCACAGCTCTGATTAGAACCAGTCACCTCTGACTTACATTCTGTTATCACTCAAAGCTGGGAGTAGTTTTAATCCTGTGGAAACAGAATTCCTTCTTTTGTTTCTCACATGGGCAACATCACTCAAAATGACTTTCTAAAATATCTAATTTGATTAAAAACTTATTGCACTTAGTCTAAAGCCTATGATTGACTGATTCAATAGAGAAATGTTCTCTCCTGGTTAAAGTATCAGGGTATACCATTTTGATGTTTACTTTTGGTTGGGTGGACTTAATGGGCTCAGTCAGCTTCCATCCTGTCATAGGAATAACCTCAGACATACTCATTTCATTTCTGACTCGTGGTCATCTCCTCCATAACCTCACTGAGCCCCTTCATGTCCTGGATACCCTTCTCTCCTCACTCTTCCCACTATTCCAAAACCAAAAATCATGATCAAATTAACTCTATCATAGTTCTTGGTTGGGGTTCCCCTATGACCAGTCTCACCCTCCCGTAGCTTTCTGGGCCAAAGGTTCCTCCTGCTTACCCCTCCTCCCCTTCTTGTGTTGTATCATCTATTAGAATGCCAGCTCCTTGAGGGTCAGGATTGCCTTGCTTTTCTTTATTTGTGCTTTGCACATAAGTGCTTAATAAGGGTTTTTAAATTCATTCATTCACACAAGATGCCTGTGGGTCTGTGGCTGCAGAGTAGAATTAATTAACTTACCTTTTATGAGCATCAAAATCCATGATCTTGACATTAATTAGCTCCATGATCTTAACCGAGTAAACTAATTGTAGAGGAAAAATAGGACAGAAGAGTAGATTTTTATTATATTTTCTTCTGTTCCCACAGTCCAGTGAAAGTGCATTGTAAGTTTATGTTAAGATGTTTTATGTTCTATGAATAAAGCCTTAGAGTAGTAGAATGAGGAATGGACTTAATATCAAAAGAACTGAGTTCCAGTCCTGATTCATCTAAAAAAAAAGTCTGTGTGACCTTGGGAAAGTCACTTACCTCTCTGGGCTTCAATTTCTTTTTGTAAAATCAACAGTTAAGCTAAATAATCATTGAAGCTCATTTTAGCTCAAGTATTCCTTCTCCTTGTCCTTTTAAAAATTGTCTTTACTCTGCCATGACTGTACTTAACTAAATTTCTTTGCATTTCTAATTTACTATGTACTTCTTGTAAATTTGAACTTTGGATCTGGGTAGTTATGATATAAAAAAAAAATCCTCTAAGGCAGAGGTATCAAACCTAAAGCAGAAATGGCTTGTGACATTCCAGAGTGCTGCTGGAAACAGATTAAATTGCAATTGGGAAATATTTAACAAAATAAAAATACAAGGGAACATAGATAATGCTAATATGTGGTTTTCTAAGTCAGTATCTGTCCAGCAGACATCCTTATCTACAGTTTAGTGTCCCTGTTTTTATTTGAGTTTGATACCTCTGCTTTAAGAAACTATGGAATCCTGTGGAGAATTCCTATAGCATTGATATGTTGACATATGTGAGAGGATTTTTTTGTACTCGTGTTTTGGTTAGGATGAGAGGCAGAGACTTCACATGCACATGAATATGGTATCTGAGTGGAAGGGAGGCTCTAAAGAGAAGCTTAGAAGAGAGGTCGAGATAATGTAGTAAGAGGTCTCATTCATCTCTGGTTGAGGTTTCCATCAGTCCTGACACAGGTCTTTACTCCAGTGGTAGTCAGGTGTCTGATATGACCAACTTCCATGGAAATTATATTGTTAATCTGCTATCACCCCTTCACTGCTCCAAGGAAGCAATTCTGGAGAATGACTAACCTCAAAGTCTGAGTTATCAACTGAAAGGATGATTTTTAATGATTAACAAAACAATCTTTTGAGTTTCCCTACCACGTCTGAAATGACACTAACCATATTGGTTGTTGTTGTTTTTTGTCTGTCTTTCTAGAAAAGGACCATGACATCAGGAAGGTGATGCCATGACTTGCAAGTGAATTGGATTTAAATGAGGGAAGGTTCGCAAAGCCATCAGCCTCACCTTCTCCTCGGGAGCCATGTGGGTCCAGTGGCAAGTCATAGATCAGAACAACTGGAGATGACCCTGATGCAGTGGGATACTTTGCCCTTTTTAAGCTAGGTCATTCTGAGTTCTCACTTTGACTGAGGCAATGCCCATTCAGTGATTAAGGCTGGTTAAGAAATGAGCCAAGGCATGGCCCCTTTAATGATAATAATAATAATAATAATAATAATAATAATAATAAACAGTCTAGGAGGGCAAGATCCTCAGGGTTTTTGGTCAAAACAGAAACAATTACTATTTATATTCACATCTGGGTCCAAATAATGACCACTAAGTGGTGCTTGGGCTGGGACCTACTGTTGGCCAATCAAAACCATATTGGAGGCTACATAGCTGGAGGGAAAGAGATCTAGAACAGAAATTAGGAGGCTTTGGATTTAGTTCCCAGTTTTTCCACTGACTAGGGGTGCAACCCTGATCTACTCATTTTATGAGGCTCAGTTCCATCATTTGAAATCTGGGAATTGGATCTCTAATGATTTCTAATGTCTTCTTCAGTTCTGAAGCACTGTGACCTATGTCCCATCAGGTATAGGCTAAAACAGTCCTTTCTTTTGCCTTGTACAGACACATTTCCCATTGCGTGCCTCTAGACAGCAGAAAGCAAAATGGATCACACCAGATAGGGAAAGTATATTCAAAATGAAACCTGCCCTCTGCCACAAGAGAACTCAATCAATTAGCAAGTATTTATTAGGCACCTGTCTGCTATGAGATAAGCTTTGAGAGCTCATGTGGCAGGCATGGGTGGGGTGCTAGACATATGACACAAGAAAGAAGCTGTCCCTGCTTTGTAAGAGTTCACATGCTGTAAGGAGTACATGAAAAATTGGAGAATATGAACTTAAGACATTTTTCTGTGCCTCACCCTCTTTGTCAGTGTTCCACTCCACCCCCTTGCCCCCACTCCCCAATTTGAATACTTCTCAGTCAAGTTTGAGTCATATGCTTGGGGACAAGGGATCACTGCTCATAGGATAACAAGACATTTTCTTTCCTACAGATGGGAAGAGTAAGATTACTTAATCCAGATATGTAAAATGTACACATTCTGAAAAGACACAAGTACCAAATACACATTATTTCAAAACAAAACAATAACAAACAAAAAAACTTTGTCAGTAACTCTCCTTGTTCTTGACTATGAAAGTGATTAAACCAAAATAGAACCATTCAATTCTGAAAAGAACATACTTAATTACTATCATGAGAATCAGACCTTTTACATGTGTCTTTTTTAAGACAGCACAAGGATGTTTATTTGCTTTATCTTCTTATTCCCCACCCTGAAGCTTCTTTGGTTCTTTTTCTTTTTTGAATTTAAAGGAAAGCTAGAAAAAAGAGATATCAGATAGAAAATCAAATGTGGGTATACCCATGAATTCCTAGTTGTGTGGGCTACATGTATGTGATTAATAAGTCTGATACCAAACATGCATGTTTCATTAAAGTTCACTGAAAATACCAGAATTCTAGAAGGTTCTCAAATTGCACCAAAAAGACTGTGCCATGGGAGCGCTGATGCTGAATTTTGTGATGTTTAGGCATTTGCATGCTTAGTAATGCTATTGCCTTATCATCTTTTTTTGCAGTTAGTTGACAAATTTGTTTTCACAGGAGTTGTCAGTGAATGCATACCAAAAAAAAAACCCCAACCCCTAAGCTCCTAAATATTAACTAAATAATATCTCGATAAAGATTAAAAAACAGTTTGGCTAGCATTTTCCTTCCTCGAAGTGAATCTGCTGTGAAATGTGAGGATAACACTTCATGTGTTGCTATTTGTTGTGAAGGGGTTTAATAAATGTTTAAACAAGTCATTGCTACTCTGACAGCATTTCTTATCATGAAGTTGTAATTTGGATATTGATTGTCATGCTAGCTGGGTTTTTTTTCCTCCTTTTTTCCTTTTTCTAAGTGTGGGAAGGGATATAAGCCCGACCCTCAAAGGGTGTTGAGAGAGAATACATTAGTTATGGGATGTGTTTCTCTGTGAATTTTATGTTCCTCTCGGGGAGGTTAGGACAGGAAGCAAAAGGGAGAGGGGAACGGAAAAGCAGACAGCCCAACTTTTCACACAGCGGTGACAGAATGGAAAGACACATCAAAACCACGTTCAGGTGAACTTTGCTTCCGGGGAGCGTGCCAAGCTGACACCTGTGGGCACTGATGTTTTTGTTTATTCACAAAACAAGCTCATCAGAGGCAGCAGCTGACTAAGCCTTTCCTTTCCACTTGCCAAAAGTATTTCAAACCTGGTGTCAAGACAGGGGCGTCATTCAGCATCCTTGTTCATCAAGGCCGAGGCCCTGCTGCCTCCTCCTTTTCATTTTCATAAGTTTGCATTGCTATTGATGGTGTTCCAATTTCTGCACACTGAAACTATCATGGCAGAATATTTGTTCTCTCTGCCTGTATCCCAAGGGAGATTATATTTGTAAAAAAAATCAATTATACAAGTACAGGATGGGGCAGAACTGTTTGGAGAGTATTTCACTGCAAATAAAGCAAAACAACAACAACAAACCAACAAAACTCTAGAGGCATTGTTTGACCACAAGCTCTCTATCAGTTAACATTGAGAAATCCAGGTGCCAAAAAAGATACTGTAGTTTTAGGCTACATTATTAGTTATAGAAAATTCAGGGATATAATAGTTTCATTGTGCTCTATATTGATCAGACTACATTTGGAGAAAGTTCACTCTATATGTTTCCTGTCCCTTTTAAATTCAAAGAATCTTCCAATTGAGAGGGATCTTCAAGGCCGTCCATTCCAGTTTCCCTCCTGCTGCAGAAATATCTTCTATATCTCTGACAGATGGTCATCCAGCCCCTGCCCAAACACTTCCAGCAATTTACTACGTTGCAAAGACCTCGTTTCATTCTTGCACAGCTCCAATAGTTAACAATTCCCTTAAGATAAAAGCTGCCTCTCTTTAATTTCTAAACATTGGTACAAGTTCTTTTTGGAACAACAAAGAATAAGCCTATTCCTTCTCCTACCTGACAACCCTTCAAATATTTGAATGTAGGGATTATGTTTATATGTAGTCTTCTATCCCTCATACTACATATCCTCAGTTCTCCTGTTTTTCATAGGCTATGGTTTCAGAAGAGTTTTTCTCTCACTGTAGGACTTCTAGCAGATATTGGATAACTATTATTGAAATGTCAAAGAGAAGACTCTTGTTAAGTTATGAGCTGGACTAGAGCAGTGCTTCTTAAACTGTGGATGTCGGCCCTACATGGGGTTGCAAAAATTTTGGCAATGGTAAAAGATTTCTGAATGTGCAGAGACCAAAAATTAATTAAAAGTCAAATGCATAATGAATCTGAGGTGTTTCTGGCAGGGATGGCCCATGTTGTATCACCCAATTTCATTGTAGCCTTATTTCTGAACACGCAGCCTGTGTACTTTGCACTGCATATGCCCTCAATGCCAACAAATGCTGCCGAAATGTGAAAAGGAGTTGCATGAGTACAAAAAGTTTAAGAAGCCCTGGACTAGATGACCTTTGAGGTCTAAGATTCTATGTGCATTGAGAGAAATGATTATCAATAACCAGTGATTTGGAGAGATCCAGAGTTCTCCCTTTTTCTAAAGTCCTTATTTAAAAAATTCAGCCTCTTGAAGAGCATTGGTGATAATAAATTTGGAACTTTCTTGTTCAGACTATTGTGTTATGCTTAGGCTTCTGTGGGGCATAAATTCTTTGAATAACTTGCCCAAGGATGGCGTCAATTTAAGAAGTAAATTACTTAATCAAAGTTCAAGTCTAGCCCATAATTGTAATATTCATTTTCTCATTAATTGTTAACCAATCAGGGTTGATTCCTGCCCTGGGGAACACGTACTTTTCAAAGGGTATACAGACTGTGAGTGCCACCCTGCCATGATTGTCTTTGGTCTAAGAGACCAAATGACTATCTTTTTATTAAAACGCTGGCATTATGAACAAAATGATTAAATTATCCATCCAAAGGTAGATGAGCAGCCAAGAAAAGAGCTCACAAATCTTCATTCCAGAGGCGCTAGTCCTCCATGAGCACCTTGTTCACCTTATATGTTGCGCCGAGCACTGGAGATGCAAAGGAAGGCACAAGATAATTTCTGGTCTCAAGGAGCTAACAATCTAATGAGAGACATGACATACGAACAATTATATGCAAGCAAGATATATACAGAATAAATTGGAGATGATCAACAGAGGGAAGACATTAAAATTAAGGGGGGTCTGAATTTTCTTCTATTTAAAGAGCTACTTTTATAGGAAAACTTAGAATAGTTATTTAGAAAAACTGTCCCCATTTCTTCTGTGTCAGGCTTCATTAGATCATATTTATAGAGTTGGAGATAATATCAGAGGCCAACTAATTCAACTGCCCTATTTTATCAATGAAGAAACTGAGGCTGAGGAAGTTAATTGAATTATCCAAGGTCACATAGATGATAAGCTTCAGAGTTGGGATTTGAAATCAGGTGCTTGCATGCCAGAGCTTGTTCTAGTTCCACTGTTACTTCTTGGTTAATCATAAGCCATAAAATTTGAATATCATTATAATTTTCTATTCTTTTTGAGCTGTATTTTTTTATTGTTGCTATGTACGATGTGTTATGTCTTTTAATTTTTTGAAATGCACTTTCCTCACTTCCAAAGTACATGCCTAATAAACCAGATTTATTCTGTCCGTGGCATGATACCTGTGTTTTCTCTTTATATTTTGGAATATATTTTCCTCCATTTTAATGTACATCTGATATGCCTAATGTAACTTTCCATCACTATTAGGTCACTTTCCTTCAAGAGTACTACCATTCTTTTTACCAATTGTTTTGTGTTGGTTAGAATTAAGCCTAGAGTACCAGATCTGTCAATTCTCCCTATGTCTTCTCAAAAAAGGTTTTCATGAGACAAGTCAAGAATTTATTAGATCCTCCTTTTTAGTGCACTGAGACTTAGGAATGAATAGACTGGGAATGCCACCCTCCTACATCTTGACTCTGGGACAGTGTTTTGATTTTATCCAGGAAAACTGTTTATGTGCTTAATTTGGCAAAATGATCTTATATACGCCCACATTTCTGGATGGATCAGCATGGAGAGAGATATTTTGGAAGAAAAGATCTACAGTAAAAGGAATGCCTTTCCAATTCATGGATGGCATGAACCTGAAGGAATGGTTGCTATGTTGGAGGGCAGGTAAAGGATCCAATAAGATGGGTGTAAAAATAGCAGCTACCTCCCAGAATTGTGAGGACCAGATGAGGTAATACTTGTAAAACCCTTTGTAAACCATAAAGCACTACACGCAAGCTAGTTATCGCTGCTGCGGCTAGCACCTGCTCTGGGTTCACCCTTCCGAGTCCCCAGAGGGTAACTGAGGAGACTGTCTCCCTTCAGGGTGTTATAAACATCCTGAGCAGCTTGTGTGTCTAATACCTCTGGCAAGTCCCCATTGAACATACTTCCCCTAATATTAATCAACCAGTTGAAAACAATTATCTTTGATGATGAGAAGGTATAAAAAGGATGGAAATTACGAAAACATTTCCCCTAACTCAAGGGAGCAACCTTTCTCCATCTCCAAATACCCACACAGAGTTCATGGGGAGAGTGGGCATGAATTTGAAGGTAGTCAGGCGTATTGTAACATCAGTTAAGTTGGGACTTTGTTACTGTTTTAGAGTAATAAATTAATTAAGTCTCTTTGATTGAGTCTAACTAAGTGCTAACCCCAGGCCCAAACCCCTAATTACTAGATACTAAGCCAATGTGGGCATGAACTCCCCAGGGCCCTAAGGGGATTTGCTAAGACCAGAGCCAATAGTATGCGCCTAAGTTCTAGTCACTCAGATGATGTTTGATGACGTCCAAAGACTGTATTAAAAAGAGAGAATAGAGCTATTTGCTTAGGGCTCTCACTCTTGGAGGAGTGTTGATGTGGAGACTCTAGGCAGCTGTAGTTAAGAGCCCTCCAGCTTGTGAATCCAGATGTTGATGGTTTCTTGGTAACTATGAATTGTATTTGGTCTGTTTATAATGTATATTTGTAATTTGTTTGTTTTTTGCTCTGAAGTTCAGGGTGCTGGCTTTTTCCTCTGAACTAAGTGAATGACATATGTATATGTTGGATTAAAGTAAGATTGTTAACCCCTCAACGTTACTTTCCTTAGTAAAGCAGATCAAAAGAACCTGTGCTGGCAGCGTTCTTCTTGTCAGGCTTGTGCTGGTCTTTTACCCCCACAGCAGCTGCTAGCCGAATTGTTGCACCACATGTGTACAGAGCACATGTGGGGTTTAGGAGTCTCATGTGTCCTGGTCCTGGGAATTCTTCTTCCCTCTCACTGAGTTCTTCTCTTCTCCAGGCCCAATTTTGTTTCTGGCTATCAACGACTTGCTAGACAAGTTGTTTATTTACTCAGCTGGCCTAACTCCTTGTAGAACACAATGTGTCAGTTAATAGATCAGTCCACTGCTGGGCTGGGTCAAGCAGGTCAGTTCTCAGGACTAGCTCCTTACCAGACTCAATTATTGTTGCTATCGGCTCCAGGGGGTTGTTGGTTGAGAGGAGAGAGAGTTTTGTGTCCCGGCTAAGGGGTTCTGTCTGATAGCCCTTTGGGGAAAGGAGCAGGGCATTTGGCTATCCTGGCTGGGTCTGTGGAGCAAAAGGCAAAGATTGGGAGATCTGTGTGTGGGGCTTATAAAGTATAAGCTTCCTTGAGTGGGGCAGGGCCTAGTTCTTGAGCCTGTAGTGCCTTTGCAGGAATGCCCTGCACCCTGGATGGAATTCCAGGAATTTTGCCTCACAGGTTGGCTGCTCCTCAGCTTTACTGTGCCCCTCTCTTCTCATCTC
>JAQQSZ010010620.1:0-12467 GCA_028646595.1 Phalanger gymnotis
TTTTGCTGCGGTGGGGCCTAAATAAATTTCTTGTTGTTTTCTCCTTAGAGAATCTCTCATACCTTGCGATTTCGGACCATTCAAACATATACATGATTATATTTGAGATCATAAATTCGGCCTTCCTACTACAGCAAGCCATCATGAAATCGATGTACAATGCTGATAAACTTCTCCAGGTAACCAAATTTTGACATAAGCCCTCCGATTGACAGAATCTATAAAATGTTGTATTCAGACCTCTGTTCTGCTCCTGGCACTTCTCCTGGAGTTGTCGGTCATCAAATACCATATCAACTGTTCCTCGGCCCTAGCTGAAGCCACACTGGTTGTCTGGTAGATGACCATCTTCCAGGTGAAGGATCAGCCTATTAAGGAGGACTCTGGCAAGAATTTTGCCAGCAATGACCAAAAGAGAAACACACTCTCACCCCATCCCCATGATTTTCACAGGACGATTTATTTCCTTTACTTTTATAGAGATGGACAATGAATGAAGGCATCCTTGAACTCTTAAAGTATAAGCTCCTCTTTCCATATAACATGGAGAATTTCAAACAGCATTTGTATGAGCAACAGACCCCCTACCTTGTAAGTCTCATCTAGAATAGAATCAGCGTCCAGTGCTTTGCCACACAAAAGGAGCCTAATGACAAGGAAAAGTTTTGAAGGCGGTGGATAAGTTTACTCACCTTGGTAGTATACTTTCTAGTGTTGTACACATTGATAATGAGGTTGATACATGCATTGCCAGAGTCGATTCAGTGTTTGGGAGGCTCCAAAGCAAAGTGTGGGAGAGAAAAGGTATTAGAGTGACTACCAAACTGAAGGTCTACAGAGCCATTGTGTTGACCTTACTGTTGTATGCTTCTGAAACCTGAACAGTGTACAAGCTCCATGCCAGGAAACTGAATCACTTCCACTTGAATTGTCTTAGAAAGATTCTGAAGATCACCTGGCAAGATAAGATACCAGGCAGCTAGGTCTTTTCTTGAACTAAACTGCTAAGCATTCAAACTCTACTTCAGAGAGTGCAACTCTGTTGGGCTGGCCATTTGTTCAAATGCAAAATGTATGCTTGCCAAAAAGACTATTTCATGGAGAACTTACACAGGGCAAGCATTCACATGGTGGTCAGAAGAAGCAATGCAAGGACACTCTCAAGGTCTCTCTTAAGAACTTTGGAATTGATTGTGTGACATGGGAGACATTGGCACAGGACCTCTCAGCAGGGCATGCCCTCATCAGAGAAGGTGCTGTGCTCTATGAGCAAAGCAGAATTGAAGCAGGCAAAAAGAAACACAAGGTACTCAAATTTAGAGAATCCACTCCAAATGTTCACATGGACTATTTGTGCCCAACCTGTGGTAGAGCATCCTGAGCTAATGTTGCCTGATCAGCCATAGTCAGACACACTGTAACTTGACTCTAGCATAGTGATGTCATTTTGGTCCTCTTCCAGAACAAAGGACAACAGCCATACTTTGATTAAGCTATTTACCAGCTATTCATGACGGTCTTTTATGTATCTTATCCAGAAGGAAGCAAAGCTGACCATTGTAAGCTAAGTGCTACCTTATCCTTTATAGCAATCAAAGAAAGTGCTTTTATTCTGAACCTATTATTTCCCCTGGCCACTGGACCCAGATGGCTCTGGAGAAGAAAGTGAGGCTGGTGACCTTGTACAGCCCTCCCTCGCTCAAATTAAAGTCAACTGCAAGTTATGTCATCATCTCCCTGATATCATAGTACTCTTTGAAAACAAAGGACAAAAACAACAATTATTTCTCCCCTATTCTATAAACATTTGAAATGGAGTAGATATGATTCTAGTTCAATACCGTCCTTGAAGAAGAGATACTAAGGTAGGCCTAGATCTAGCATATTGATCTTCTGTTAGACTACTGGCAATGTCACTTCAACCTTCCTCCTGCAACTCCCTCCAAAGGTATCAATTGCAATCTCCCTTGGGGAGGGGTGATCAGATATCTATCCATGCCACATTTAAAATCAGCGGTCTTTATATTTAGACAGTAATAACACACACACGTCTCTTACATACTACCTCTAGGGCAATAGTCAATATTTCTTAAGCACTTATTTTTTCAGGCATCGTGCTAAGGGTTGGAGAAACAAAGGCAAAAATGTCTCTGTTCTCAAGAAGATCACATCCTTTACTTGCCCCTCTGTACTACATAGCTCCTATATCTCACAGTCTTTTAGCATCTAATGTATATAGCATATAATAGTATATAACTATAAATAATAAAGTATACAAATAGTATATAATCCAGCTAGGAAAACTACACTTCCCAGAAGCCCTGCTACCAATATGAGGCTACAAAAAGATAAGTATGAAATGTGAAGAAGGGGAATGAAATGGTTCTGGAGTGAAGGGGTTGCTCTTGTGCTTGCCTCATCCCACTTGGATTCATTGTTTTTGAGGTGTCTACCCTCTGCCAGTGCTAGAGTTTTGAATATTGATACAACAGCACTGTGTAAATCCATTGTTTGCTTTTGAAAATGCTGAATTTTGGACTTTGATGTGGTCAGCAGGTTCTGGTAGCCCTAAGAGATTTTGCTTTTTTCTATACCACAAGTGTCATACTATAGCTATTGTTAATATTTACAAAGCTTTCCCAAATACCAGGTATTGTTTGTGACATGCCCCTGCCTGTTAATATCATTGCTTTACTTGGATAAACATGGGAAATGATGGCAATTCCATTTTGAGAAAGATGCCACATCATGGAGCCAATTACAGTGATCTTAAAACAGCACAGTATAGTCTCTCTGTAAGAAGTAGCATACTATAGTTGATAGGACATTGGACTTGGAGTCAGAAAGACTTAGCTCCAGATACTACCTCAGATACTTCATAGTTATATAATCATGGGCAAGCCCCTTTTTTCTTGTGCCTCAGTTTGCACATATAAAAATTAGGACGTTGGACTTGACCTCTAAGATTCCTTCCAGCTCTATGCCTCTATAATCCCCCAAAGGAGGAAGTATTTGGAAGAGAAATAGTATATGTGAGATGAAGAAAGGAAGAGGAGGAAGTAGGCCAAGTAACTTAGTTTCCAGGCTTTCTTTTAGCAGGTGTTGACTTATTTTTATTTGACTTTTAAGGTGACTTATTTTTTAGAAATAAAAGCTTCCCCTTTTTAAGTAGCTTCCTCTGAACAGAGAATATATTTTTTACTGGTAATGATGTACCAGGTTAAGGGATCTTTTAACTTAACTAAAATAAGCACTTCAGACTAAATCTCCTTGCTTTCTTTTTCAGATTTACATGGCTTAAACAAAGAAATTTTGTAGCAAGGCAGATTACGTGAAGACTATCCTAACCCTCCGACTCCAATCCTAAATGCTGGTCCAATACATTTTGTGTATCTAAATATTACTTCTTCTCCAAGGAGCAAATTAATCAAAGTTATCAGATAAACAAGCTTCCCAAAGATGACCCACAGTCATCTCCAAAAGGCAGAATAGGTCTGGATTCAGGATTGGGATATCTGGTTGATTTCAGTTCCCACACCTTAGAACGTGAGAAGGGAATAAACATACATAGATCCATCGTGCAACACCCAAATGTGCCACTTTACTTTTTACAGATGAAAAAAAATTTGCCCAAACATTGCAAATGGAAAATAAGGAGTGCCCCTTTCACAAAGCATTGGAGTACTCTCTTCGGGAGCTAATCAGAGTAAGTATTAAGTTCCTAGATTTCAATATCCCATACAGGAATTAAATATAGTATTTATCTCTATTTCTCCACATAGATTTAGGTATGCTCTGTGCTATCCTCTGGCTCTGGATTGCACAGAATTACTAGATTGTGCTACATTCTGTACTGGGCTATAAATAACTTGTACTGAGAGACAGTGAGGAAGACTAGATATCTGACCCCAAAGCTAGAAAGACCTAGTTCAATACCTACCTCTAACACATTTGGCTTTGTGACCCTGGGGAAGTCCACTTAACCTCTCATTGTCCTAGGAAACTCTCTAAGCGTATATGTTGTAGAGAAAATCCTGACCTTTCTAGAGACTATTTCCTTACCTGAGAGTTCCTTAAACCAATAAACCAGCAAACCAGACTCAGTCCTTATCTCTATCCCCCAAAGTACATTGAGCTTCTGGAAATGGCCTACAGCATGTAGGCCATTTCCAGAGGTATGCTTTAAGGTATGCTTTAAATTATCTGAGATTATGGTAAGATTGAACCTATAGGGATTCTGGGGTGAGGTATAGTTTTTGGCCTTAGCTTAAAATCATCACTAGCTAGTCATATAACATAAACTCATACCTAATTCAATAAAAAGAGAAAAAAGAAAATCGTTGAGATATCAAAAAGCAGACAGAAAATACTGCATGTGAGAAGTGGGCATTTATGTCCTTAAGTCAACCCTTGATTGTTAGGAACACTGGAACTCATTTGTGGTTTTACTTTTCTCCTTTCCTTTCCGGTTGTCTGCTCTTTGATCATTTCTCTGATTATTAGAGGTTCTAAAGAGGGCCAAAAGGAGAAGAAAAAGAAGGAAAAAAATCAGTCCTTTTCCCCACCTTCATTATAAAAAAGTCTAGATGAGGTAGTAAGTGAGTCAATTGTTAACAGAATCATGTACAAATTTTCCAAAGATCTAACTTATGAGATATATATGCATATATATGTGTCTGTATGTATGTACATATAGATACATATATATTTAAATACACACATATACCAGTTCTTTATATACATCCTATGAGCATGATATAGTGGAAAAAGCCCTAGACTCAGAAAAAAGGGATCTTGATTCAAGTCTTGTCTCTGAAACTCACTAGCTATGTGGCCATGGGCAAGTCAATGAAGCACTATGAGCCTTAATTTACTTATATGTAAAATGTGGGTGATAATTCTTAGACTACTTAAATAGCAATATCTAGAAACTATTGATCAGTCAGTCAATAAACATTTTTTAAGCATGTTTTACGTGCCAAATACTGTGCTAAGTGCTGGAGTGGCAACAGACAATCCTTGTCCTCAAGGAACACAATATGCAAAGAAATATATACAAAAAAATCTATACACAGAAAATAGGAAATAATTAAAAAAGAGAAGGTACTGGAATTAAAAAGGTTAGGAAATGCTTCCTGTAGAACACGTGATTTTAACTGGGACTTAAAGTAGTCAGGTAAGTCAGTAGTTGAAGTGAAAAAGGGAGAGCATTCTAGGCACAGGAAACAATAAAGAAAATTTCTTGGAACTGAGAGATGGAGTGTATTGTTTGTGGAATAACCAGGGGTCCAGGGTCCCTGAATCAAAAAGTATGAGGAAAGGAATAAGGTGTAAGAAGAATAAAAAGGTGGGGGAGAATAAGTTATAAAGGGCTTTGAACATCAAATAGAATTCATATTTGATCCTGGGGGTGATAAGGAGCCATTGAAGTTTATTGAGGCGATGCAGTTGGACTTGTACTTTAGGAATGTCATTTTGGCAGCTTAGTGGAAGATGAATTGAAGTGGAGAGATATTTGAGGTGGGCAGACTATTGCAGTAATCCAGGTTTGAAATGATGAAGTCTTGCACTAGAGGGGTAGCAATGTCAGAGGAGAGAAGAGGGCATATTCAAGAGATGTTGCAAAGATGAAACTGAAAAACCTTGGCAACAGCATCGATATGGTGGGTGGGGGTGAAAATACTGAGGAGCTGAGAATGAAACCTAGGTTGTGAGCCTGATGGACTGGAAGAATGGTGATATCCTTGAAAATAATCGGAAAGGTAGGAAGTGAGGAGGGTTTAAGGGGAAAGATAATGAGTTCAGTTTTGGAAGTGTTGAATTTAAGGTGTCTGAAAAGGCAATTGGAGATTGATTTGAGACTTAGAGGTCATCAGAGTTTGGGGCAGGATAGGTAGATTCTGAACACACCAGCTGGTAGTGTTCTATTCTTATTTATATTTCTCACAGCACTCTGGATCTTTCCTTTGCCTTTATCATATTCTGTCTTGTGATATAGTTATTTGTGTAGATCTTCCCTGCAACAATGTCTTCGAGGGCAAAATTGTATCCTATTTTATTTTTGTACCCTAGTACCCAACATATCACCTTATATACAATAGGTGCTTAATGAATGTTTGATGCTGAAACAATGAATGAATGATGAAAATTCTACAGAAAATCTTCAGAAGACATTGTATAAAGAGTTGTAGTAAGCAGAAAAAATGTTTAGATAACTTAACATGCAGGGAGCCATCTTCTGCTCCAATCAATAACTGATACATACATATAGTGAAAACAAAAGTCTAATATTATTTGGAAAATCAATGGACAGATATTTATTAAGAAGGCATAAGTCAGAGTAGTTGAAAGAGTGGATGACTTGGAATCAAACAACCTGGGATTGAATTCTGTTATTTCGCTTATTACCTAAGTGAGTTTATGCAAATTACAGAACCTCTCTGGGCCTCTGATTCCTGATACATATCTAGAACAGTGGCTAGCCAGGCACAGGGACCAGTAACCTATGTCTATCCCTATCCATTAATTGCCTTTGGTTTTTGCTTAGCTTCTGATCAGGAAGTTACCTAATTTCTCAATAGATACTGTGCTAAGTGATAAAGATTTTTAAAAAAAAACAAAAACATATGTCCTGCCCTCCAGGAGCTCACATTCTAATAGGAGATGACAGGCAAGCTACAATGCACATGTAAAACATATACAGTGTAAATTGGAGGTTATCTCAGAGGGAAGGCATTACCATTGAGGGAGATTGGAAAAGGTCTCTTGTAGAAAATAAGATTTGAACTGAGTCTTGAAGGAAGCCAAGAGGAAGAGGTGAAGAGGTGAAGAGGAAGAGCAATCCAGGCATAGATTCAGGAGATAGAAGGAAAGGAACAAACATTTATGAAGCACCTACTATGTGTCAGGCATTATACTAATTACTTTACAAACACCCTGTGAGGTAGGTACTATTATTGTTCCCATTTTATAAATGAATAAACTCAGACAAGCAAGGGTCAAATGTCATTTTGACTTTCAAAACTGTATTATTTATTGGATATTTTTGAAAAAAAAACAATGATTTAAACATGTCACTTCAAGGAAAAAATTGTAGCATATTACTGTTAAAAGATAAAATTGAAAGTTTTACTTAAAAAGTTAATATAAAGAAGAATAGGGTAGAAAATAGTTCTTTAGAAATGTTTACAGCTACAGATGATTTTATACTTGAAAATAACCTTCCAAAAATTCTAATTGCAAGAGTTATAATTGATCATCTGAAGTGCCTGGAGACACAGTTTCAGAAATATTTCCCTTCCAATTTTGATTCTAAAAAAACTAAATTGGGTTCATAAACCAGACTCAATTGAAATAAAAAACTTCAGTCATCTGCCATTAAAAATTCAAGAAGAATTTGCCCAATTATCAAGCAACTGAGTTTTATAACTTGAGTTTCTTGAAAAATCACTAAATGAAGTTTGACTTAGGATCAGGACAGAATTTCCAACAATTTCTGAAATGGCCCTAAACATACTCCTGCCATTTTGTACTATGTATTTATGTGAAGCAGCATTCTCAGCATGATGATTATAAAATCAAAATACGAATCAACTCTGAAAGATTTGAAGATGTTCTACCTCCTGCAGTATCAAATATTTCGCCAAGATTTAATTCTTTACATAAAAACAAATGAGCACTTCCATCTCATTAATATGCAAATTTGCTTAAATCTTTAATAAATGTTAAAATTACATGCATACCAAAGAATTGTTTTAAAATAAATTTCTTTATGATTTATTATCAGTAAATGTTTGATTTGTATACCTATTTTATAGGCCTATATATGCCGGGATGGTGTAAAAATTTCTTGGGTGAAAAGGGGTCAAAAGTAGAAAAGATTAAAGAGGGCTCACTGTAGGTAATCCCCATGGGACCTGGGACTTTGAGCCATGATCATATTGGAGGCAAGATTACAGGCAAGGTAGTATAGCCAGCTAGCCTGGTATAAAAGTCCTGAGAAGAACTGAGATTCAAGCCAAAGGAGGTTTTTGGATTTAAAACTGGGATTGTGCTCTATGGGAACTGAGCTAAGCTATGAACCTAATCACCTTTTCCTCCTCAGAGACTGAGGTGATGCAAAGGGGGAGGCAGTATTATACCTCCCACATGTTGGGGAAGTAAGTTTGTATGTTTGTGATTATGCCTTCTGAAGCAAATGTTTCTGTGTAAAACCTAAATTTAACTGTTAAGTGGAATGGAATGGAAGTAGAGTGCAGGGGACCACTTCATACATTTAGGGAAACACTATCTGTAGGGGCTGGAGTAATTTTCTTCTTTCCTTAACCGATAATTTATTTATTTTTAGTTTTCAAAACTTTTATGAATTTTAAATTTTCTGCCTCTCTCTCCACTCCCCCTGCTCCAACATGGCATGCAATCTGAAATAGGCTCTACATATACATTCCTATTAAATATTTCCACATTAGTCATGTTGTATAGAACAATTAGAACAAATAGGAAGAACCATGAGAAAAAAACAAAACAGAACAAAAAAAGAGAAAGAAAATGGTCTGCTTTGCTGTGCATTCAGACTTTCTTAGGATATGGATAGCATTTTCCATCATGAGTCCTTTGGAATTGTTTTAGGACCTTGTATTGCTGAGAAAGGCTAAGTCTATCAAAGTCAGCCATAACACACTGTGGCTGTTACTGTATACATTGTTCTCCTGGTTCTGCTCACTTCACTCAGCATCAGTTCATATAAGTCTTTCCAGGTTTTTCTGAAATCCACCTGCTCATCATTTCTTATAGCACAGTAGTATTCCATTACATTCACAACTTGTTCAGCCATTCCCCAATTGATGGGCATTCCCTCAATTTCCAGTTCTTGGCCACCACACAAAGAGCTGCTATAAATATTTTTGTATGTGTGGGTCCTTTTCCCATTTTTATGATCTCTTTGGGATACAGCCCTAGAACTGGTCAAAGGGTATGCACATTTTTATAGCCCTTTGGGCATAGTTGGGCTGGTGTAATTTTCAAAGAGCCTAAGCAGCCCCAATATCCTAAAAAGTGCCAGAGAATCTGGGGGAGGAGTGAGATCTACTACCTGGCCTTCTGGTAATAGGGGCCTTGATGGTCTATGTTATATATGAAGCCTTATCTGGGATAAAATCAAGCCCTTTGCTTTTTTCAGTGGCCCTAGAGAGATTCTCTAGGACTTTTGGTTTTTTATGTAACCCTAGACTATGAGATCATTGAGAAATTTGGCATTTTTAGGCTGTAAATATAGTATTAATTTTTTTCTGGTGATACTATGTGTTCCCTCACAAGTTAGTTCCATTGATGTAACTCTGCAAACTTTTTATTTGTTGATTGCTTCATTGTTAAAGATATAATTTCACAAACTTTTTGTTTATTGCTTGAATGTTCAAGTTCTAATACTTTTTGTATTACTGAATTCTGCATAATGATTGACATACTGATGTGTTCTGTATTACTGAATCCTATATGTATACAAATGTTAAATTTAGTGTGAGAAATTTAGAATCACTTGATGGCTATTATCTATTAGAAAGGTTCATATTATTCTTTCTACATAAATAGATCTAGATTGCTTGTCTTTTATGAAAGCAAAATATTCAACAATATTTTAAGGTGAGAATGCTTGCACCTTAAATTTACAGGTAGTCCATATTCTTTGCTCCTCCTCTAATTGAGCCTACTTGTCTTCTTGATCTGGTGGGTAAGTTTGCAAATTCAGGTTTACTCTGGAAGTTGCAAGGATCCATGAATAACTTTCAGGTGCCATTTAGATTGAGACCCAGAAGAAATTTTCTGGACTTCAATAGGGATTGCCCAAGTGAGAGTGAGCCCAAGAAAATTTCAGTGTGCTCTGTGAAGAAAGGGACCCTTTTGTGCAGATACCAGTTATATTGAAGGAATCACTGAAAGAGTTCCAACCAAGGCAGTTTTCTCATTTCAGAAAGGGGCAATGCCAAGTTGACCCCAGGTCCTATATCCCTATAGGGAGAACTCTATATAACTTGGAAAGCTCAGTGTGGACTAAGTTTCTGTTCAAGATAGAAGCCAGTTTTCTTTGTCCTGCTCTTTCTTCTGCTGTTGGGTTGAAAAGGGCCATAGAAAGCTAATAAGGCTAAGGAAGCAGAGACACTTGGTAAACTTTTAAAAATGCTTCTTATTTTCCAGGCTTATTAGGGAACTTTGTGAAATTCTCTTTGTTCTGTGAATCTGCAAAATTTTATATTCAAAGATAATTGTGATCTTCTATACATGTGGGAGTGCATATGATAAGGTAACATTAGGTAACTTTACTGTATGGCAGCAGAGAATCAAGTAAAAGGACGTTTCTTATGCCTCCACAGAGACCAGAAAGAACTTCTCTGAAATTGGGACAAGCACTATGTTAAAAAAAATGCAGCCTTGCCTACTTGCCAGAGACAGCAAATTTCAAACAAGGGGAACACCATCAGTGCAGGCTGGAGCTATTTTCAGAGAGTCTAGACACTTCCCAATCCCTTTAAGGGTACCAGAGAACCCTGGGGAAAGGATGAAAATATAACCTACTTGGCCTTCAGGTGGTAGAGGCCAGGGTAGTCTGTAAACCCCAACATGTAACTTAAAACAACATGCCTCTGAAAAAGCCTAAAGGTCAGTAGTGTCAGATTTCATCCCTCCCTCAGGGTTCTCCTGAACTCTTAAGGGGATCAGGAAATGTCTAGGCTCCCTGCCATTGCTCAACCCCCCACCAATGGTATTTCCTCAGTTGTAGAGGGTGGATCCCCATACCCCATTCCACCAGTCCAAGAGTAGGGAACTTGCCGTCTCTAGGCCACACGTGGTCCTCTAGGCCCTCAAGTGTATCCCTTTGACTAAATCCAAAATTCACAGAACAAAAGATTTTGATTCAGCCAAAGGGCCTCACTTGAGAACCTAAAAGACCACATGTGGCCTTGAGGCTGCAGGTTCCCTACCCCCTGCACTAGTCACTAATAGTTACATTAGCTTCTATATATAAAATTAATTTCAGAAGGCATAATCATAAATATATAAACTTACTCCCCCCAAACATGTGGAAGACCTAATCCTGCTCCTCCCTTTATACTTCAGTCCCTGAGGAGGGCAAGGGGATTAGATTCAATTCAATTCAATAAATATTTATTAAGTACCTACTATGTGCCAGGCACTGCGCAAAGCACTGCAGATACCAAAAAAAAAGGCAAATGACTGTCTCTGCCTTCAAGGAGTTTACAATCTAATGAGAGTGATAACCTACAAACAAACATACACAAAGCAAACTATGTATAAGATAAATAGGAAAAAATCAACAGAGGGAAGAAACCGAAATTAAGGGGGGTTGGGGAAGGCTTCCTGTAGGAGGTTGATACTTATAGGAAGCCAAAAGAGTTCAGCAGTCAGGCTCAAAGAGGGAGAGCATTCCGGGCATGGGAGACAGGCAGAGAGAATGCCCAGAGCCCAGAGCTGGGAGTGTCTTGTTTGTGAAACAGCTAGTAGGCCAGTGTCACTGGATCAAAGAGTATATGTTGGGTTGTCAGGTACAAAAAACTGGAAAAGTAGGAGCAGGGTAGGTTATGAAGGAATTTTAATGCTAAATAGAGCATTGTATTTGCTTCTGGAGCCCAAAAAAAGCCATTGGAGTTTATTGATTTGGGTAGGGGATGACATAATCAGACCTGCATTTTAGGAAATTTATTTTAGTGGCTGGATGGAGAATAGATTCGAGTAGAGAGAGACTTAAGGCAGGCAGATCCACCAGCAGGCAATTGCAATAATAAAGGTGTGAGGTGATAATAGCCTACACTAGAGAGGTGGCAATGTCAGAGAATATAAGTATATGGGATAGGTTGCAAAAGTGAAATTGGCAAGTTTTTATATAGGGAATGAAGGAGAGTGAGGAATCCTGGATGATTCCTAGGCTGTGAGCCCAAAGAACTGGGATGATAGCATTGCCCTCTGTTGTTGTTTGTCTTTTGTTTTCAATGACATCAAAGATTGATGTCTTGACTCATGCATGAATAGGCAGAGCTGCAAAAAGTAACTCGCCTCACTCTCTTCTATTCTTATCAAGTCCAGTGGCAAGACAAGTCAGAATGACTAGAGATGGCCTGGGATACAGTGGATGACCTTGGCATCTTCGATGTCTAATGAAGCTTTCAGCATTCCATAGTGCCTGCTTCAGCTGCCTTCATGGCCATTGGAACAAGCTGTTCTCATCAGTCCCTTTCACAGGGGGAAAGTCTTCACATCCTTGGGGTAGACACCTCCCTAACTCACCAATGGGTTTGTGGCCTATCAGTTATCCTCAACTTGGTTTAGCTGCTCTGCCACTGAGTATGCTATAGCTTTTCTTTTTTTTTTTTTTTTAAATTTTTTTTATTAACATCTTTAGTTTTCAGTATTAATTTTCACATGCGTTTGAATTACAGATTTTTCTCCCCATTTCC
>JAQQSZ010010621.1:0-12467 GCA_028646595.1 Phalanger gymnotis
CTCAGCTCCGCTCCCCTCAGCTGGGGGCTGGGAGTTCCGTTTGGGACAGACCTTATCCCGACACCATCCAGGCTATCCTGGGCTGGAGCCCTGCTTCCCTCTGCCACTTTGTGGGTTCTGCAGTTCTAGAACTTGTTCAGAGCCATTTTTTTATAGGTTTTTGGAGGGACTTGGTGGGGAGCTCACGCCAGTTACTGCTTTCCAGTCGCCATCTTGGCTCTGCCCCCCCAAGACCTTATTATTAATAGTAAATAATTTAGACACATATCTTTGTAGGAATAAAATAATCATAGGATTATTGGATTTTTTAAAGGCTAAATTCCCCTTTCAGGCAGCTGGAGGATGGGGGGGCGGGGCAGACATTGTTAACTTACCAACTACAGGCCACAAATTCCTCTTTCCCAGTCTATTTCCCCTTTTCCTGAACTCTCTGAAGCCCCCTTTAAAGTAAGCCTTTTAATTGCAAAATGCTACAACTGCAGGGTAGATTCCTAAGGCAATCTCACTTTGACAGACAGGCTGATAGGGACCCTAATCCAATACAATATCAGATTTAATAGTTGTCCCACCCTAGAAACTCCCCATTATGCCCCCTGACATGTCCACACTCTAAATGGTGCCAATGGTAGGAATTTAGGTTAAAAAAGCCTGGGAGAAGTGAGTTAATTAGATGACCCGCCTTGTCCAAGTAAATTATGCTCAAAACAAGTTTCCTAAGATTGCTGTAATTTTTTCCTCTTTTCTGTTATAAAAATAAGCTTTGTAAATCACTCCTTTGTCTTTGACATCTGAGGAGTAAGATGACCCGGTTTGATATGCAAATGCTAACTTTGCAAATTAAATCAATACGCAGAAGTCTTATGCCTCAGATTCTTTTTTTGTATTTCAGATAATTAATTTAACACCACACTGTATCCAGTTGGTTCTCTTTTCTTTAGATAGTGCTTCATATCTAAAATTAGGTTTCAAGTGTTCCAAACTCATTTCGTTGTTGTTTTAATTACTACCATATTGATGCTTGCTTTTTAAAAATGCTATGCATTTTCAAGCTAGCATATTTTGATTCTTAGATCATAGCCTAACAGTGGATTCAAACTCAAATAAAAATAGATTACTGTGGGTTGCATATTGACTTAGAAAACCACAACATTATCTCTGGTATTATATTTTTATTTATTTTGCTAAGCACTTCCCAATTACCTTTTAATCTGGTTTGGGCCCTACTAGGGAGTTCTGTGGGAGTTTGCTGCCTGCATATAATAAGTTTGACACCTCTGGGACCTAAAATACAAAATCGTGATTTTTCTAAGAATCAATGTTATTACAGCATGTATCTTTCCTTTTCTGAAAAGGCGTATATGAGTCGTGCAGCTTACTATGGAATAAAAGGGAGGTACTCCAAAGCAATTTTGAACTGTAATGAAGCAATCAGAATTTTTCCTAACAGTGTGAGAGCCTTCCTCTACAGAGGAGTTTTGAAATTCTACAACAAGGTAAGATTGTTTTTTTGGACTGAAGAGATAAAGAAGCTGAAGGATAGGCAAGATGCTGACTGTTGTTTTGTTTTGTTTTCTCTCTAAGCCAAACGTGAATGGGTGGTGTAACAGAGGAGGCTCCTTTACTTTTGGTCTTTGGAGTACCTTCTTGGCTGTAGAGTATAGAATTAAACAATACTCTATTTAAATACAGAAAAAACCTTTTCATTCATAGTATTTCACAAAAACTTGATATAATTCTAGAAAACGTCCCCCCAAAATTTATGAAAGAATGTAGGTAACTTTTAGCAAGTTGATAAAATATGGGATTCCAAATCATTTTCTATTTCTTATTAATCACTGAACAATTAAGTGAAGCATTTGAGAGTGCTTATATACATCTGAGAGTTCTGCATATAATGGTTTTCTAAAATTATTTCACCTATTACTAATCACCATAAAGGAATAATTGCATCTTAGATTTTTATGACATAAGAAGTAATTAATTTCTTATTTAGCATATGAGACTATATGAACAGGAATGAATCCTAGGATATACTTGTCACATATACTGCATTTCTCACATGGTCTTGCCAATCACTGAGGCAAGTTCAAAATTATCTATTTAGTAAATTGAAATTAATTATAAAAATATTTTCATTATCGATAAATTGAAGAATATCTGAGATATATATGAATTCTGTCAATTTGTGGCAATTGATATGTTATTTTTATGTACTATGGATTTTACTGGGTTGCTATAGCCAAAGGAATTCATCAATGTGTAGCTGGTCTATGGGTTAGAGCATAAGCCTCTCCATGGTCCTCAAAAAGTATATACAATCTGTTGCTAAGATTGTACTTTGAAATCTTTCCAGCACTGTACTGGCATTTCATTCAAAAGCCCAGAATCCCCACCATACCACACTAAGGCTTTGGAGTAGGACAGACAGATATTTATTGGTTTTGATATGTGACAGTGGAAAGAACATACTGATGTCACAGATCTACTGATATATAGAATATAATATGGATCGGACTAATAGCTGCTAGGTAAATCAGGGCTTCGTGAAGATTTGTACTTTTATACTTGCAATTACCATTTCAGTAACAAATAGAGTTTTTTCGTATTGCTTCTTATTTGCATTTTGAAAATATTTTCACAATAAAATATATTTTTGTATTTTAAACCATGTTTAAAAGCATGTTTTATAAAGTATGAGTGTTTGCAACATTATTTCTTTTTAAAATTATTTATTATAGATATTAAAACAATATCTATACTAAATAACATATAGTTATAGGCTTCCTTAAGTTCTCCGCCCTCTCACATGCAATACATAGTATTACCCTCTACTTTACTGGAAAAAAAAATTAAAGCTATAAAACTACAAATGGAAATTATCTCAGAGAAATAGACTCCCTAATACAGCCTCAACGGGTAATTGTCTAGCCATCTCATGAATGCTACCTATCCATCACTGGATAGCTCCAACTACTAGGAAATACTTTCTTAAGTCAAGAAAAAAAATTGAGAAGAAATTGAGAGACTGACTCAAATTGGAGGAGAAAACTCAACCTGAAGGAAAAAAGTCTTGAGGGAAAGGACCCAATGATAAAGTGCAGAACTCAAGGACAAAGAGCTTTATTTGGTAAGGCAAGAAAAATAAAACAAATTAATAAGACAAGATAAGAATCTAGTAACAGAAGGAAAAAGATGTTGGGTGTGACTAGCCAGTAGTTAAGGGGTCATTAAAGGGAATAGATTATAAGGGAAATAAATGAAAGCAAACTAGAAAGGGAATAAAGGGGAATAGACCTATAAAGAAATCAAACAAGGTAGCAAAGGGATTAAATGTGCAAAGAAGTGAAGAAAAGACATAAATGACTATTAAGAATGGGAAGAATTTTAATTGGGTATTTAATGTTTACATTTCTGCTATGGCCAGATGCACAAAATGCAAGCTGGTCTCCTTCTTAGAAGAGAAGGTGAAAGGACTGGAGAAATGCCTCTCAGAACTTCGTGTTTTCAGTTCTAACATTAAGAAATGACTGCTGGACCCAGAGGAGCTAGGACATATAAGGGACCCTTCTTCTGTGGATCCAGGAACATGGTCTATAATGAGTTCATTCCTAGGAGAGCCTGGCCTCTAATGAGATGTGAAAGATCAACTCTTTTCTCTTTCTTTTGTTAAGCCCTAACTCTGGCAACCTGAGGGAAAAGTGCTTTAAGGCTCCTATCTAAGGACCTTCCAAAACAGGCAGGAGTAGAAAAGTACTCATTGTACAATGTTAATTAAATATGGGAGAGATAATTATTTCCTACACATAAAAGAAATGCTTAACACAAAACCATTCATAAGTATCCACTAGCAACCTAACTCTCCAAAAGCTAATACTTAAATCTCATCAGAACATAAAGCAGTATGTGGAACTACTAAACAGGCATTCCATATTTCACCTTGGCTCTACACTGTGCAAACAACTCCTACCTGTGGTCATTTTTTTCCAATGAACATCTGGTGTTGAAAATAAGCTTCCCAAGCTGGACCCAGTTCTTCTCAGACCCACAAGGCATCCTCCATGCCTGGACACATCCCTCTCTGTATTTATCCACGAAAGCTCATTCACCTAAGGAAAAACAAAGAGAAAGTCCAAAATCCACACTCAGGTTTACCTGGCCAGTATCATGTGCATTAGACACCATGAATATGTGAACAATTCATGGATGGGGTGGAGGCCCATCAAAGGAAAGCAACTCAAAACCATCCAAACAGAATCTGAAGTCAGAAGGAAAGAGAACACTGAGGGTGCTGTCTCCTTCTTTTTACTATTCACTCCTCCCACTCAGTGGCCAATAAGCAAGGGACCTCAATGTCTCAAAGCAACCCTTCAGCACTGATTCACACATGGCAGACAGTCTATAAAGATATGGGTGGTGTTTTCCTTAATTGATCTTTGAAGTCAAAGCACATATGCACAAAAATCTGATGTGAGAGGTGAATTTTAAAAGTGCCATCTAAAAATGACAGTCGATTTCTGGACCACAGCTGAAAATATAGAAATGGCAGGCTCTTGGACAGGAATGCAATGCAATTGAGATTTGTAAATCTTACTCGTATTTCTCTATTGTCTTACAAATCTATTTTTTTTAAAAAAAAAACTTAAGATGAAGAAGGGAGAAAACTGCCTAAGTATTTCCATCAAACTAGAGACCCTAGAGAGAATTATAAAGTAGGAAATTTTGCTATTGAGATATATATTCAGATGCTCACAGGGGACAGAATCCAAGAAAGGATCCAAAAAAAGCCCTTTACTTTGTAGTAGAAGAATGTTCAAAAGACCTGTTCCTCCATAAAACATTCCTCCATACACATTAAAACCTCCATTTAAAGAAGTTCCTAGCCATCTCTTCATTTTCCACCCAGCTGCACTCCTTTGGACTTCTCCACCATGACCCTACATTAGTTTCCTTTCTTCCCCCAACCCCAGACCCATTCTCTCCACCACTATTTTTCAGCTTACTTTTGTGTGTTGTCTTCCTCCATTAGATTGTAAGTTTCTTGAGGGTAGGGAATATCTGGGGTTTTTTTGGTATCCTCAGTCCTTAGCATAGTGCCTTGCACATAGTAGGTGCTTAATAGATGTCCGTTGACTGACAAATGCCCAATGCTTAGACAACAAGCAATATGAATTGAAGGTTTTAACTTTAGGAGACAAGTTTGATCTCATAAGCAAGTACAGCCCTTTGACTGAATCCGAACCTAACCCTAACCCCTTAATGAAAGGATTTGTTCTGTAAAACTTGGACTCAGTCAAAAGACCACACCCAAGGACCTAGAAGGCCACATGTGGCCTTGAGGCCACAGGTTCCCTATCCCTGGATTCCTTTTTTTTAAGGTAGACCTTCAAATATTTGAAGACAGTTTTTATGTTCTTCGGTTTTCCAGGCTAAACACCCCCAGTTCCCTCAACTGAACCTCATATTGATGTGGATACAGCATACAGTACCCTAGGGGTTTAAAGAGAATATTAAGGGCTGCTTTTCCAGTACTGTGTGAGGCCCCTCCTGGGGGGGGGGGGCTCATTCTGTAACTTGAGAGCATCCTAAAGTCCTTTTCCCCTCATCTTGAAACACCATAAAACTCCTTATCTTGCACCACAAAATTCCTTCTGTCTTCCTCATCCTGTACCATAAAATTCCTCCTGTCTTCCTCATCCTGTACCCCCTTATCTTGAAACACCATAAAACTGCATCCTCATCTGGAACAACTATAGGCTATATGGCTTTCTGCCAGAATTTTGCTATATAAACCTAGCTCCCCAAATACCAGTTGCATCAGCCCCATTGCTATATAGGCCTGTGTGCATCAGTAAAGCTCTCGCTGGGTAAGAGAACATCTAAGTGAATTCTTTCATGCCTGAAGCTGCTGTGCCACATTCCAACCTCATCAATAATGCATGACCACAAGGTCCTTAGCCATACTGGTTTCCCTCCTCTAGGTACACTATAGTTTATCAATGTCCTTTTCAAAACACGTTGCCCAGAATTCCATGTGGTCTAACTAGGACAGAGTACAGCGGAACTATCTCATCATTCCTATGTCATCATACCCATCTTAATATACCCCAAGAAAACATTTTTTGATGCCATATCACAATGTTGATTGATACTCAGCTTGCAAGCCATGCCATATATGAACACACACATCTCGACTAATCTTTTGTCATGGCTTTCCGTCCCCTCACCACTCTGGTCATCTTGTCTTTCTTCAAATATACTACCCAAAATTAAAAATTATATTCTATATGTAGTCTGATAAGAAAATGTGTCACAGAGTTTTTGGGGAAACATTTCGTATCGATGGCATCAATTATGCCACTATACTAAATTACCCCTTTCTAAATGCTAATTAGATCTGACTAATTTATATCAACTACTAATATCAGGGAGAAAACACCAGAATGGGGGCTCAAGTTGACAGCATTAGAAAGATATCTCCAACTCCTCAGAAATACCCCTAACACTCTAACTCAACTCTTTGGATTTGACTCATCAGTTAAAATGGAAGTTGAGACAACCCCCCAGAGCCTACATATGCTACATGTGAAGCATTTTAAGTATGAATACTGGTCCCTTCACATTTGTAGGGATTCTTGGAGTAATTTTCCAACTAGAAATTTAATTATTGGGTTCCCTAGTTTCAAGATCCACCGCAGGAAAAAATAGCAATTTTTTCTCTCTTTTAGACTGTAAGTGACCAATCTATTTTCTATTTGGAAAATAGACCAGTTCTTTTGAGACAACCTTTGTTTATTTGAATGTCTATGTACCTATAGCAATTGTATTGTTGAACCCTTATTTCAGTACTCCAGCTGCTTTGAGAAGTATGTATTTTGCATCCCTAATATGCAGTGCCTAGCTGATAAATGTTCATTTTTGTTTTTCTTTTGAACAATCTTGGATTGTTTACCTTATTATGAGATCCTTAACTACTGCAGATCCATATGGTCAAATTTGCAGGTTGGTCAAGAAACCCAGCGTAATCAACCTTACAGGCTTAAACTCTTTTCTTGGGAGGCTCCTACTTGTTCAGAGCTTAACCGATCCTATTCTTTGTTCTTTAACTAAAGCTACTTGTCCTGTGTTGGAGAGTTTGGATTTGTTTGCATTGACTTTGAAGTAGAAAGAATCCATTGGGAAATTTTTATTTCCAAGATCATCACTTGAGAACTTTTAGTATGTCCGTGTGAAAAGGGACCCCTAGGAGATTTTGTCCAGACTTCTTCCCTGTACATTTCATGAATCCCTGGAGAAAATTTGGGCTACCCTTTGTTGTAGGAGCACAAAACAACTTGACAGTATTAAAGTCACTCTTTGAATGTGGGTCTAGTACAGGGGGAAAGGAGAGGGAAAGGGATTAGTGGAAGAGGGAAAGAGTGAAGTTTCCCAGACTCCCTCAGCCTGGAGATAATCTGCAAGCACCAAAGGCAAACTGATTTGGTTTCTCACCCAAAGGTGAAAAAGTGTCTTCCAGTCAACTCCAAGTCCTGATATCTACCAGATGAGTTCCAGATACTCTGAGATGAGTCCCACATGCCCTGGGATTTCTGTAGCGGCTAAGCTTACCTTCTGAGATAAGAAGCTTTATTTTATTTTCCTTTCCAAGTTGCCCAATGATTAAACTTTGATAGTGCATATGGATAAGGAAATCATAAGGGCCTCTAAGTTCCATTATATGCCATGCCTACAACTACTTAGAAGTGAACCTGTAAATCACCATGATAGATTTCTGGAAATTTGTTGCTGTGCTTCAAGTCATAGACTACATTAATGGAGCCCAGGGAAATGTTTTACAGGCTACCTTGAACAACTGCTGGAAAAAAATAGTGTGATTTGTTTATTTCCTCTTTACTCAGCTGATAGCCATCCTTTCTCTTTCCCTGTATTCCTCTCTTTATAATCAGCTTTCAGTCACTAAAGAGTGTTTTCTCTGTGACTATTCACCCAACAACTCTACCATTTTTCTTAAACCCCTCTCCTCCTCCTCTTTGTTCCTATTTAATTCATTTTTAGATTGTATTCATTTTCTATGCATGTGTCTTCAACCTTACTAGGTCCAGTAGAGAAAAGAATGAGATTCATGAGATGCCTGTTCCCCTCGGCCTCACCTCCATGATTGTATATGCTACTTCTGATGCATTCTACATATGAGAAATTTTAAGTTCCTCCCTTTTTTTCCTCATTTCTTCCCTAGTATATTCCTTTCTCCTCCCCTTTCATTTCTCTCAAAACAAAAATGGAAGAAAACTACACTCAGGCCCTGAATTTTTTTTTTCTTGTTCCCTCTTTGACCTTTGAATACAGTGAGATTCTGAAGACACAGAAGTCTCTTTCCCCTACTAGGATGTAAACATTAACTCTTTTCAGTGTACTCAAATGTATTTTCAAAGTTTTTCTTCTCTTTTGTTTCAGAGATCCTGCTGAGCTCTGATTTTCTCAGCAGGAAGGTTTGAAAGTAGTTTCTTTTATTAAAGGTCTACTTTTTACCCCAGTAAAATTGGACTCAGCTTTTCAGTATTTTGGATAGAAACCTTTTTCTTTTGCCATTTGGTATGGCATTTCCCAAACTTTCCTTTACTTTATAATAATATCTACATAATCTTGTGTGATCCTGACTAGTTACTTAGTATTTGATTTCTTTCTTCTTAGTAGCTTGCAAGTAATTTTTATTTAACCTGGAAGCTTTGGAGTTTGGCTATGAAATTGGTATTTTCAACTGAGCGTTTCTTTTAGTAGATGATTTTTTTTTATTCTTTCTATTTTCATTTTGTCCTCTGGTTCCAAAAATTTAGGGCAGCTTCATTTATGATTTCTTGAAGTATTTGGATATTTTGTATAGTCAAAAGTTTCAGGTATTAAAATGATTCTTAAATCATCTCTCCTCATTCTGTTTACAAGGTCTTTCATTTTTTATGTTAGCTTCTTCATTTGTTCTGATTTTTAAGTGTTTTGATTTTGTCCAAATGTATATTACTACTACATCACTAAATTTTCAATTTCTGATGACCACGTTCTATTTTTCAGTATTCCACTATTTGGGTAAAGTTTTCTACTTTCTATTCTGAGCTATTTATTCTCTTCCAAGTATTATAATTGCATTCTTTATCTCTTACTTCAGCTTTTCCCTCATTTCTTGCATTCACTTTTATAGTCTTTGTGGCCAGTATATCCTTTTTTCTGAAGTTTTACTTATGGTTATTATTGAATTATTTTCTTATTCTTGGATTTTACCTTGGCAGTCTCTCAAACCAAATTTTTTCTTTGTTGTCTAAGAGTATTCTTCTGTTTACTCGTGTCTCCAATTTTAGTTCCTTGCATTGAGACTTTGTGCTACATCTAGGCTCTATCCATTCCAACAATCTGGAATGAAATGGTTATGCTCAAGTCCTATTTCTGACTTTGGGGACAGATTGGAACAGAATTTGGAGACAGATTCTGTAGAACCGGAGCTCAGTCATGTCCCCTTGCTCCAGTTCTAGATGGTATAGCTGGATCTCCTATTGTAGGTGCTAAAAGACAAGCCACCAGGCCCGATTCCTTATAAAGTTCAGTATTAAATGTAGTCTCTAGCTGCACTGGCTTTAGGCCTTTTAGCTTGGCACAGTACTTAGCCTGGAAGTTTTATTCTTTGGCTTTGGCCCTTGTGCCCTGGTACTTCCCCCAGCTAGCAGATTGAAGGCTTTGACCCATTCCTTGAGACACCCCATAACCAGAAGATCTCACTGGCTTCAGGCCCACTTTCCTTACATGGTAACCAAGAAGTCCATCAACTTCGAGCTTTGTCTCCTAGTATAGTCTTCAATAAAATACCAGTCTCTCTTTTTGTTCTGTCGCTTCTTTGTTTTGCTGGACTCTTTGTCAGTCAATCAATCAATACAGATTTGTTAAACTCTGACTATGTTCTAGGCACTGGGAATACAAACACAAAGAATGAAGTGAAACCTATTTCAATACAGCTAGGTGAAACAATGGATAGAGCAGTGGGCCTAGAGTCAGGAAGAACTGAATTCAATCCTTGGCAATTCACTTTGCCTCTGTCTGCCTTGGTTTCCTCAACTATAGTGAGGATAACGGCTCCTAGCTTCCAGGGTAGTTGTGAGGATCAAATGAAATGATATTTGCAAAGTGCTTGGCACAGTGTCCATAATTGGTGATTAAGAAATACTTGTTTGCTTCTACTTTGTCATAATTCCTAAAGTGGTTTCACACAGAAATGGGCCTCTCACATAATCATCTTCGCCAGAAATGTGGAATTTTATTTTTCTAGTATCTTAGCCCTTCAAAATCCACTCTCCAAAATTATACTATGTTTGGTTTTCCTTTCCTTCTCTATCACGAAGTCTAAGAGAGAGTATTCACTCTCCCCCAACTCTAACTCCAGGTCTCAACATTTACATATCACCAACCAGCATCTCCCTATTAGAGAAAATCAGAATAGAATTTACCATTGTCAGTTCCTCCATCTTTAAATAATGAAAATATCAAGGCAGATCAGATGTTGTTTGCTGCTCCACTTTTGGCTGAGAAAGAATTCCAGCTGATGTGAGGATAATTGAAGTCTCCCATTATACTCTGCGCCAGGCTTATCATGTGTTAACTAAATTAGTCATATATTTCTTCTTTCAGTCTAAGTAGTCTGCATTATATTACAGTCACAAAATTGTGTCTCTTTCTCCATTGTTCTGCCTCCAGATGCTCTCCCCCATGCCTCCCTACTCTGGTTCCTGAATTTCTTCATATTAATATATTGTCTTACCTCACCAGCTGTATTGGGAATCAAGATAGGCTCTTAGCACTTAATCAACCAAGTGCCCTTGAAGAGTTTGGCCTTTGTTTCCTTGATTAAATTAAGAGTCCTTGAAGACCTCCTTGCCTCAAGGGAAAGCCTAGTTTACACAGGTTTGAGTGACATGTTTGTGACATCAGAGGCTTTTAGACCACTAGGTTTAAGTCACGTTTTTGTAACAATTTTAGGTCACATGGATGAGTCGCATGTGTGACTCACCTTTGACCCTGAACAAGATATATAAACCCAGAGATTGGCTTTCTCTTTTGGAGCTCTGAGCCACAGCAGCAGTGGTGCTTGACTCTAAGCGAGTCATTGCTATGAGCTCCCTGGCTTTGAAGAAAACCCAGATGTTGATGCTTCTCTGGTAACCGTATATTGTGATTTTGTCAGACAGAAATCTATCTGTTGATTTGTGTTTATTTGCTCTGTTTGTATTTTCTCTGAAGCTCAGGGTGCTGGCTTTTCCCCCTGAGCTGAGTAAATGATATTTGTATGTTTGATTAAATTGAGATTGTTAACCCCTTAACATTGCTTTCCTTAGTAAAGCAGATCAAAAGAACCTGTGTTGGCAGACTTCCGTGTGCTGGTTGTTGCTGGTTTTACACAGCCACAGTAGCTGCTAGCAAGTTTGTAGCAACACCAGCCTGTTTCTTTTGTTTTGACATCACCTACATTTCCTATCACTCTCCCAAAGAGCTAAGTGGAATAAGAAGGATGAAAAAAAAAAAGAACTTGCCAACATATCAGAAAGTCTGGCATTGTATGTAATATTTCACCTGCCTCTGCCAAGAAGAGGGGAAGGAATGGATTATCTTCTTATATCTCTTCGTTGGGACTCAGCTTGGTCATTATTTTGTGATATTTTGTTTTGATTGTTTTGTTGTCTCCATCCTTTTATTTACATTATTTTAGCTGTGTATACTGTTTTCCTGGTTCTCCTTACTTCACTTTACATTAGTTTATGTCTTCCTGTGTTTTTTTCTATTCACCATATTCATTGTTTCTTACATTACAATAATACGTTCCACTATTTTTTTAGCCATTTACCGATGAATTAAAATCCACTTTGTTTCCAATTCTTTGCCACTATATAAAGTGCTGCTATAAATATTTGGAGCACAGTTAATGCTGCCTTTATGTAATTCACATTATGGAAATTCAATTTTACACAAAGAATTCTGAAAGAAATACGCATTAAAAAATTATGAAAATTCATTCCACAAAGCAGAAGTTACACAACAAAATGCGGCACAATCCAGGCAGCATGAACAGCGGTGGGAAGCTGGGAAGCGTGTCTAAGTTAGTGCCATGTGTCTTCAGACAGCGAGTGATGCCACGCTCTTCTTGGGTTCATTAGTGACCTTCATATTGTCACCATGGCTCACAGCAAACGTGCTCTTGAGGAGACAAGTCACCATCTCGTAAGTGTGAGCAGACAGACTGGAAAATGATAATGAAAACAATCAGAAATATGAAGGAAGACAAAAAGTGTCGATAATACGTGAATTTAGTCTTGTGGTGTGTCAACTGCAAACACCATGCTGAAGGATACTGCCTGGATAAAGGCGCACATAAAAGACAGAGCTTGCATGAAGTGGACATATCTGGAGAGAGAGAGAGAGACAGAAAGAGAAAGAGA
>JAQQSZ010010622.1:0-12467 GCA_028646595.1 Phalanger gymnotis
TGTTCCAAGTTTGAGGAGATGCACCATTAATTTCAGAGCTATTTCTATACAGCCAGCTCTGCCACACCGGCACTCCTCCTTCCTCAAGAACCACCAACCAGGACCTGATGAAAATCTTAAGCAGGCTCTGCACTCCTGCTCTGAACTGCCACTTAATTCCTCCCACCAGCTGGACCTGGGGCCAGAAGCAACTGCAGCTCTAGTTCCGTAGCTGCACCTCCCCCCGCTGCCCCCAGGGCAGTGGCCCAACTGCAAACTCTTTTCACTCTGTCCCCTGCAGCTTTTCCCACTAACCTTCTCTGTTGTCTTTGGTGTTTGTGAGTTGAGAAGTCTGGTAACTGCCACAGTTCACTGATTCAGGGCTCTAGGCCTTGTACCACCTGGCTCCTGGTCTGGTTGGTCCTGACACCACCAGCGCTGGGCTCCACTCCCCTCTGCTCCATGCATGATAGAACTCATCCAGTGACCATCCAGACTGTCTTGGGCTGGATCCCTGCTTCCCTCTGCTATTTTGTGGGTTCTGCAGTTCTAGAATTTGTTCAGAGCCATTTTTTACAGGTTTTTGGAGGGACCTAGCAGGGATCTCATGCAAGTCCCTGCTTTCCAGCTGCCATCTTGGCTCCACCCAGAAAATGGAATTCTTGTTTTTCATTTAGCAGCTTCTGCATTTCCACATCATTTTCATTAAACCAGCAAATGATATTTGTGGTTGTTCTGGCCCAGATGAGTAAATTCAGTTCTGTAGACCAAATCTCTGAAAACTACCCACTCTTTTTCTGATCCTCTGTTGTCAAACTTGTGTTGGCTCAGCTTTCCCTCCAAGTTAGCAATTAATTGTTCCAGGTCAGAAGACTGTTCTCATCTGTTGACATTAAGTCTCTGAGTAATTATCTTGGATTGGGGCCACTTCTTTTATTGAATGCAAATATTTAGCTTGGAATGGGTAAGTAGGTGATCAGTCTTATACTCTGTACCACATATCTCCCTTGCCACTCTCCCATACTGCCTGTCAATGTTTGCTGTGAAGGTGTATCCACAAAGTTTAATTGTTTTTAGGTAAATATTGGTGTTCAGAAGGTCATCAGATGCACAAGTCTTCAGTAATAACTGACCTTTGCTGTGTTTCCAACTCCATTCGTCCCAAGTATTCCCTGCCATGTCTGTTAGTATGTGCCTACTCTGGCATTAAAGTCATCCAGAATTATAAGCTCGTCCTCTTTCAGCACATTGAAGATGAGGGCCTCCAGGTCTTCACAAAATTTTTCTTTGACCTCATTAGAGTTTGTCATGGTGGGAGCGTATGCATTAATGATGATGGCGTAATGTTTTCTTACAAGTGGCAATCACGTTGTCATGAGCCTATTGTTCATTCCTTTTGATGGGCATATAAGCTTGTTACTTAGATTAGTTTTGATTGCAAAAATCTATGCCAGCTCCATGGCACTCTCCTTCACCGAGGCCCCTCCAGAAAATACATAGCCAGCTCTGACCTCAATAAACTGGCCTTCATTTGCCAGCCTTGTTCCATTCTGGGCTACTATTTGGATGTGATGCCTACTGAGTTTCACAAGAGCTGTTCATCTATCAAGTCCACTGCATTTCATGTTGTTCAAAAGCATGCTCCCATTCCATGTAGCAATGGTGAGTGGAACATCTTTGCAAAAGTTTTTGTACTTTTTTGTGTTTTGACCACAGGGTGGGATCCCTACCCAACATGGTAAGCAGGCCAAGATTGGGTAAAGTAGACAATTTTTAGGACACCTTTTCTAGACCCTTCTTCATGCCAGGAACTGAACAGTGCAATCCATAAAAAAGGCTGCTCAAAAACCCAGAGGGCTGCTGAATCCCTGCTTCACTCTAGAGAGAAGACAGTCCTATGGTCTGGGCCACCAGCATGCAGAGTTGTGACTATAGCTTCCAGTGTATCTACACCTGCTGCTTCATTACTTACCTGTCACCACAGGACTTTGAGGTAGGTAAAATTGTAAAATGATATGTGTGATAACTTGGTTCACACATAAATTGGTTTTAAGCAAAGCAGAATTGTGCAAAGTTGTTGGCCTCACTATCTCTTCCAGTGTCATCAAAGTTCAGTGGCAAGACAAAGTCAAGAGAACTGGTGATGGCTCAGGATGCAGTGGATGACCTTGGCATCTTTGATGTCTAACCAAGCTATAAATGTTCCACAGCACCTATTTCAGCCACCTTCATGGCCACTGGAACAAATTGTTCTCATCCAAGCATTCTGCCAAGAGAAAGTCTTCATATGCTTGGGGTAAATAATCCCCTAACTCACTCATGGGTTTGAAACCCTTTGGTTACCCTCAACCTGGTTTAGCCCATCTGCCAAAATGGTTTACTGGGATGTGGCCACTGTGTGTTCTACAGCTTTCTGGAGCCACAGTTGAGACTTGGGTGAATCAGGTGGACACCAAAGGTGGAAAGCAGCCCTCAAAAGTGCTCCATAGCTCTCACACCAGAGGTGCTAGTCTTCCCTAAACACAGCCTGCACCCCAGGTTATCTCTGTAGTGAGTTATTAGAGACTTTCTACTACATATTAGTGTAGCATGGAGGAAACTACCTGTCAAATCAATCGACAGGGGAATAGTTCATTGACAAGCAAGTGATAGGTTCACGGGAAGTAAAATGGGTAATTTTGATTATATAAAGCTGAAAAGTTTTTGCGCCAACAAAGCCAATGTAGATAAAATTAGAAGAAAAGTAGGAAATTAGAGAGAAAATATTTGCAGCAAACTCCTCTGATAAAAGTCTTATTTCTCAAATATATAGGAAACTGAGCCAAATTTATAGGAATAAGAGCCATTCCCCAATTGACAAAAGGTCAAGAGTTATGAACAAGCAGTTTTTGAAAGAAGAAATCAAAGTATGAAAAAATACTCTAAATCACTAATATTTTAGAGAAATGCAAATTAAACCACACTGGGGTACCACTTCATACCCATCAAATTGACTAAGATGACAGAAAATAACAAATATAGGAAGGGATGTGGGAAACTAGTCACTCTAATGCACTGTTGGTGGAGCTGTGAATGAGTGCAATCATTGTGGAGAATAATTAGCTGTATATAACCAACAATACTGCTACTAGGGCTTTAAACTGAGGAGATCAAAGAAAAAAGAAAAGGAACCATAAGCACAAAAAATATTTATAGCAGCTCTTTTGTGGTGGCAACGAATTGGAAACTGAAGAGGTGCCTATCAACTGGGGAATGATTTTAGAATTTATGGTATATGAATGTACTGGAATGCTATTGTGCTGTAAGAAATGATGCAGGTCATGGTTTCAGGAAAACCTGGTGAAGCAAAGTGAAATGAGAAGAACATGGAGAACAATTTACACAGTAAGAACATTATTGTAAAGATAATCAACTGTGAAAGTCTTAGTAACTAATTAACAATTTCAAAGGACACATGATGAAAAATTCTATCTTCTTCCATATAAAGGACTCGGAGTACGGTTTGAAACAGATTTCTTTCTTTCTTTTGCTTTCTTTCTCTTTCTTTCTATCTCTCTGTCTTTCTCTGTCTCTCTCTATCTCTATCTCTCCCTCTCTTTCTCTTTCATGGACAATGGTTAATGCACAATTTTTTTTGCATGACTTCATATATGTAATGATTTTTTTATTCCTTGCTTTCTTAAAGAGTAGTGGAGGAAGTAGAAGAGGGAGAGAATCTGGAAATGAAAATAAAATAAAATTGAATTTTTAAAAATCATATAAATCTTAATATTTTCATGAGAAATAAAACCAGAAGCTAAGTGCAGCTAAGTGGAAGGTTCCTTCACAAGTACTACTTGGAAAAGCAAACTAGCTTTTAGAAGAGGATATTTCAAATGTCTGTAAGGCTGTGATATTGTAAAATATGGAGGCTTGCTGTCCTGATCTTTTGAAATCACATGTGATGAGCCCTTTCAACATAAAATAGAAAAGATCGAATGCAGAGTTAAAGGAGAGATCTCCATTTTCACAAGCCTCATGCCAGTCCCAAAAGAGGGAAAGCCCCTTTATTATGTTGCCAATTGTGCCAAGACTCAGCTTTGAATCACTTTCACTATTTGCTGCCTCCACTCGTGCACATACTGCTGCATGAAGGTGGAGAAAATCAAACTGTTCTGACTACAAATGTATGTCACATTACTTCAACTGGGCCCTCACTACTACTTGGCTATTCTTCCATACCTGCCCAGTCAACTCACTATCTACCTCACTATAGTTGCTCTTCCAAATCTTTACATCCCTTCTCAAATCTCCCGTGACTTCCCCTGCATCCACCCTTTCAGCTGAGAATCTTGCTTTATATTTTACTGAAAAAAAATTGAGGCCATTCACCATTCTTCCTTCTTCTGCATTTCATATCACTCAGGTGCCTTCTGCTGCTATCTCCTCCCTAATTCAGTGCACATGAAGAAGAGCCCCTTTTCTCTTTCCCTGCATAAATGATCATATTCAATCCTGTCTCTTCCAGAAGACTTATCATCCCTAGTCTCTTTCTTATCTTTAATCTCTTCTTATCTACTATTTCCCTCCTAGTTACAAACATGTCTTTGTCTCAATATAATAAAAACATATATTTTTCTTATATGATCCTTTGATGTTTCTCAAACTCCATTTTATCATTTGGAGTCTATCTTATAAGTCTCACCTGTGTTGAAACTATATTTTGGTGTGTGTGATCCTTTGATATTTCTCCAACTCCATTCTTCAACAACATTTATTTGTCACTTGGGGTCCATCTCTAATTTGTGATATAGTTTTAATTGGCTGTGAACTTTTACCAGCTTGGTTCCTAATCTATACCTTCACTCTCCGTGACTATATGTTCTGATAACCTGCCATCCCTTATCCTGTTCCTTGTCATAAGGCTATTATTGTAAAGATGGTCTGAGTTTAGGATTTCGAGTGGTTCTTTACCTATCTTCCATCTACAGATGACACATACCACTGTTCAGATGCTTAAGAAGGAACATCCCCTCCTCACTTAAAGACTAGGGGGAATACCTCATCCTCACCCCTTATTTAAAGGTGAAGGAAGAAAACCCTTTCATCCAAGGGAATACTTTAGAGAAATGCCCCCCCCCCAAAATCTCTACCCAGCAGAGTAATCACTGTCAGTCCTTGGACTGCTTGATTTTCTCCCACTCTTGGCTGATGCCCAGAGATCCACTAGCAACACATTCTTCTATCCTCAAAAAACACTCACTTGATTTTTCCACCCCCATTATTGTCCCATTTCCCCCACTCTTGTCCCTTTCAGCCTTTTGTGGCTAAACTCTTTGAGAAGGCTGGCTACAATGATGCTTCCACTTCCTCTCCTCTCTTCCTTTCTTCTTACATCTCTATAGTCTGGTTTCTGACCTCATCATTCAAACAAAACTGCTCTCTCCAAAGTTAACAATGATTTCTTGATTGCTAAATGAAATTGTCTTTTGTTAGCCCTCATTCTTCCTGATCTTTCTGTAGCCTTTGACACTATTGATCCCTCTTCTCCTTGATATTCTTCTTATTACATTTTCATGGCACTGGTCTATACTGGCTCTCTACCTATCTGACCCCTCTTTCGTTTCCTTAGCTAGATCATTATGGAGCAGGCCCACTAACTGTGCATGTCCCACAGATCTCTATTCTGGACCTTCTTTTCTTCTATAGTATTTTATTTGTTGATATCATAAACCCCCATTAATTCAATTATCTTATACTGATAATTTTCAAATTTACTTATCTACCCCTAGCCTCTTTGCTGACTTCCAGTCTCCTATCTTCAATTGCCTATCAGATATTTTGAGCTCAGTATTCAGTAAACATCTTAAACTAAACATGTACAAAATTAAATTCCATGTCTTTTTCCCCTTCCAAAGTTCTCTACTGTCAAGGGTACCACCATCATCCCATTCTCCCAAGCTTGCAACTAGGTATAATTCTAAAATCCTCAATATCACTTACCCCCCATATCCAATCCAAGGTCTATCAATTTCATCTTTGAAACATATCTCAAATATCCTTCCTTGTCTCTGATACTACCACTACCCTGGTGGAGACTCTCATTTCCTCACATCCGGACTGTCAGATTTCCCTGGAGCAAGCCTCCCCACTCTAGTTCATCCTCCATTCAGGCATTAAATTAATTTTAAAATAAAATCTTTCCCAATACTTCTTACTTTCATTGCCTTGTCTCTGTTGATTATTTCCTATGAATCCAACATACAGCTTGTTTGTACATATTTGCTTATATGTTGTTTCTCCCATCGGATTGTGAGCTCAGGAAGAGTAGGGACTATATTTTGCCTTTCTTCGCATCTCCATTGCAAAGAATCTCGAGGAACATAGTTGAAGCTTAATACTTAATACTTACTGAATAACTCCTGTCATGTCTTTCTCAGTCTAAACAGGATTTCAAGGATCCTTCTGCAAATTTTTAGGTTGGGTAGAAGAATATACCTCTTCTTGATTTTGTGATTCTTCCCATTTCTCTTTAGACTAGGCTATTTCTTTGTGGTTTGGGGTTTTTTTTGGCAGGGCAATTAGGGTTAAGTGACTTGCCCAAGGTCACACAGCTAGTACATGTGTCAAGTGTCTGAGGCTGGATTTGAACTAAGGTCCTCCTGACTCCAGGGCTGGTGCTCTACTACTGTGCCACCTAGCTGCCCCTAGTCTATTTCTGAATCCCATTGGGGTGTTTGCAGGGGATATGGGCTTGTCTAGTGCCTGGAATTCTGCCATCTTCCCAATCCATTGTTCTACAAAGTCAAATCTCTATTCCTAAAGCATAGGTTTGATCATGTCACTACCCTGTACTTCACAAAGCCCCAAGAAATCCCTAATGTCTAATGAATAAGATAAAATCAAAAGGCATCTATTACTATGTGCAGAGCATTATCCTAAATGCTGGGAATACAAGATGGTTAAAAAAAAGAGTAATACCTGATTTCAAGGAGCTTCCACACACAAATGACTAAACAACTAAGTACAAAGAAAACAGATACAAGATAAATGAGAGATAATCAAGATATTGAAGCCTTAAAGGGAAAGAAGGGATTCTAAGAAGAACTTGAAGGAAGCCATAAGACAGAGGAGGAGGAAGAAAGATCTAGACATGGGAGAGAGCCAGTGAAAATGCCTGGGATCAGGAGGTGGAGTATCTTGTGGGAGGAACAACAAGGAAGTCAGGGTCATCAGATCACAGAGTACCTGGAGGGGAGTAAAGTATCTGAAAATTGGAAAAGTAGGAAGGGGCTTGATTTTGAAGAGCTTCTAAAGCCAGAGAATTTTTTTATATTTGATTTTGGCAGTTACAGAAAACTCTTTTTGCATTTAAAGGTCTTCTTCTTCTAACTCTATCTTATCTTTCCAGTCTGATTATATATTAATCCAACTAATACATGATATATTTAACCAAATATCCTACTTAGTAGCTCTTTTACCTTCCATTTCTGATGTCTGGTATCTGTCCCTGTGCCTAGAAAGCTCTCCTTCCATTCAAGGGCCAGCTCAAGTGCCACCTGCTTCAAGGTAACTTTCTCTCCTCCACAATATATGGATATTACTTTCTGCTTATTTTGTGTAAATTCTGGATTTACTTATTCATTAACATAGTATGATTCCCAGTAGAATGTAAGCTCCTTTTGGAAGACTCATTCTTGTTTGTATATCACCAATGTATTGCCAAAGTTCCTAGAACATCATACTAGGTGCTTCATATATGCTTGCTGATTGATAACACGAATTACGCATTAAGAAGATTAATCTCATATGTAGGACAGAAAGGAAGAGAAAAGGTTGGAATCAGGGAAGTTAGGAGGACATTACAATAATAGACAATGACAAGTAAGGAGGGTTTTCCTGAACCAGGGAGGTAATAATAGGAATAGACAGGATGTGAAAGATAATACAGAATCAAAATTTTAAAATTATCAGATGGTAAGGTGAGGGAGAGTAGTTGAGGGTGAGAGGAATAAAACAAGATATAAAGGCCTAAGTCAGATAGATTTACAGAATAGCGGCACTATTAACACAATCAGGGAGATGAAGAGAAGGAGAATATGGAGGGTGGTTAGGTAGGAATTGATCTAAATTAAGAACATGCTGAGTTTAAGGCAAGGGTGGGACATCTGGCCAGGTGAAAATTTATAGGCAGTTAGAATTTAGGGTCCAGATCACAGGAGTGATGGATGAAGATTTGGGAATCATCTTCACAAAGGTGTAGATGAAGTGGTAAAAGTTCACCAAAGGACAGAATGTAAAGAGGGGGGAAATAAAGAAGATCGCTGATGGAGTCTTTTAAAGAATGGAAAAACCTGCTTTTAGAAAGTAAAAAGAAGGAAAGGACCCAAAATTACAAATTCTGGTAAATAATCCTAATGGGAAACAAATAGGGTGAAGACCATAGAAAAATATAGAAGAGGTATAAAAGCCTCCATTCCTCCAGAGGCCAAAGAGTTTTTAAATAAGTGAAATAATAGTTATGAGGAGCTAAAATTTTCCATGAATTTCCCCCCACATTATTAATAGTTAGTTGGGGGTGGTTGGGAGAGAAAGGTGTACTGCTCTTTATTTATGCATTATGTAAGTCTAAATTATATGCTCCAAATATAGGTGGATTATATTCATTTCTTCTACCTTGGATCAGCAATTTTTTCTTCAATAAAAATGACATATCTTTGGTACCCTTGCCAGAGCAAACACATAGCAAATGTATTCTTCCTCTTCAGGCCTTTGCAGCAAATTTCTTGTTTATGCTTTACGAAAAGAAAGAACTTATTGACATAATTGACATTCTCCAAGCAAGTCAAGCAAGACTGAGAAATCATCTTACATCCCTCAGCAAACAACAATAATAACAAATTCAAATCTCCAAATTATGTCTCCAAGCTTCGAGTAGAGAAGAAAATATATATTTGATTTGTAACGATTTATAATTTGCTATATTAATATAAAATGTTAAATGAAGACAGACACTTCCTTATTTTGTTTTATTATAACAACAAAGTTGTTATTACAGAAGAGATAGAACTAGAGCTAAACAAATAGCTTTAATTGTTTAAATATCATTGTCTTACATTTTCCTACATTGCTATAAATATCAAGAACTTGTATACATGCACTTCATGTTTGTAATTCAGATGTATAACTTGTGGCTGTTTGGGGTTTTTTGCTGATTGCTCTATTTGTTCTTTTTTTTTAATCTGATGACTGTAGAATTCTATTCATTATCATTAACTGTGAGGAAACTCTTAACACTAAGACTGGGACCCTGCCTTTTTCTTCTGGAATTTTCTGAATTGAGATTGTATTGTCACAGCTGCACGTTCTGTCTCTGGTGCATCCATGTCGATTTGAAATTCCTCTTGAATTTTCTTTTGTCCATCTGTCTCAAGAAAACAAACAAGGAAATAATTGAACTTAAAATAATATGACAGCAGACCCTGAAGCCAAGATGGATTTGGAAAGCAAAATGAAATTGAGGGGAATTATTTTGATCATAATTAGAAGACAGGCTGGGTATTGTTACTACAAAGAGGAGAAGATACACCCAGGGAGTAATATTCAGGTACAAAATTTTCACATTTAATATTTTCCTCTTTATGTGATGTCAAGTATTTCTGTTTTTATAATTGTCACATTTGAATGAAAGTGTATTTATATTCCCTGAACTCCTTAGGAACATTTTATTATACTAAATAATTTAGTCAAGAAAGATTTATTTTTTTAAATCCCAAATATCAAGCTTTTGACAAAATAGAACACTCATTATTATTTTAAAAAAAAACACTAGAAAGCCCAGGAAAAAAAGAACTTTCCTTAAAATGACAAGGCGTATCTATCCAAAACCATCAGCAAGCATTATCTATAATGGAGATAAGCTAGAAGCCTGTCCAATAAGATCATAGAGGAAGCAATGATATCCATTATCACCACTATTATTCTATATTATACTAGAAATGCTAGCTATATACAAGACAAGACAAATAAATTGAAGGCATTAGAATAAGCAATGAGAAAACAAAACTATCACTCTTTGAAGTCAAATGATATCCTTAGAGAATCCTAGAGAATCAGCTAAAAAACTAATTGAAATAATCAACAACTTTAACGAACTTGCAGAATATAAATTAAACCTATATAACTCATCAGTATTTCTATATATTATCAACAAAGTCCAGAAAAAAAACAGAAACAAAGAGACATTCCATTTAAAATACTGCAGACAATATAAAAAACTTGGGAGTCTTCCTGCCAAGACAAATCTAGGAAATATATGAGCACAATTATAAAACACTTTTCACACAAATAAAGTCAAACTAAACAATTGGAAAAATATTAACTACTCATGGGTAAACTTAGCAAACATAATAAAAATGACAAGTCTGCTAAAATTAATTTACTTATTCAGTGTCTTGCCAATTAAACTACCAAAAAGTGTTTGATAGAGCTAGAAAAATAATAATAATAAAGATAATCTGGAAGAACAAAAGATCAAGGAAAAAATATGAAGTAAGACAGTCTAGTAGTACCAGATTTCAAGCTATATTATGAAGTGGTAATCATGAAAACAATCAGGTACTGGCCAAGAAATACAGTGGTGGATCAGTGGAATAAATTAGGTACCTATTACACAGTAACAAATGATCATAGTATTCTAGTGTTTGATAAGCCCAAAGATCCAAGCTTTTGGGAGAACTCACTATTTGACAAATATCCTGGAAAACTGGAAAGCTATTTGACAGAAACTAGATATGGACCAACATTTCACGATGTATGCCAAGATAAGGTTAAAATGGGTACATGATTTAGACATAAAAAAGTGATATCATAAGTAAATTAGGGGAGCGTGGAAATTTTTACCTGTTAGATCTATGGATAAAGGAAGAATTGATGACTAAACAAAAGATAGAGAGGATCATGGGAAATAAAAAGGATAATTTTGATTACATGAATGTAAAAGGTTTTACACAAACAAAATCAATGCAGCCACGATTTTATAAAGAAAGTAGATACCTGGGGGAGGAGGAACAAGGAATTAAAAATCGTTTCTCTGGTAAAGGCATCATTTCTTAAATATATAGGGAACTGAGCCAAATTTATAAATCTATGAGTCATTCCCCAATTGATAAATTACCAAAGGATATCACAGGCAGTTTTCAAAAGAGATCAAAGCTAACTATACTCATGTGAAAAAAAATGCTGTATTGATTAGAGAAATGAGATCACTATTGATTAGAGAGATGAAAATTATTATTGATTAGAGAAATGAAAACAACTCTGAGGTACCACCTCATATCTAGAAGACTGGCTAACATGACAGGAAAGGAAAATAATAAATATTGAAGGGGTATAGAAAAATTTGGACACTAATGCGCTGTTGGTTGAGTTGAGAACTAGTTCAACCATTCTGGAGAATAATTTGAAACTATGCCCAAAGGGCTATAAAATTGTACATACCCTCTGATGTAGCAATACTACAACTAATTCTGCATCCCAAAGAGATCAAAGAAAAAGGAAATGAACCTACATGTACAAAATATTTGCAGCAGCTTTTTTTGTGGTAGAAAAGAATTGGAAATTCAGGGTGTGCCCATCAATTGGAGAATGACTAAACAAGTTGTGTTACATGATTGTGATGGAATACTGCTGTTCTATGAGAAATGACAAGCAGTATGGTTTCAGAAAAACCTGGGAAGTCTCATATAAACCGATGAAGAATGAGATGAGCATAACCAGGAGAACAGTAATAGCCAGGAGAATTTAGCAGTTGAGATCATTAGTAACTTTGGAGTGTGAAGTAGAATGGTAGGTTGGAAGCTAGATTGAAATGGATAGAAATGAATTAGTATCAAGAAAACTGAGAGAATTTGAGGCAAAGAACAGAGGTAACTTTTTCTAGGAATTTGGCTAGGAAAGGCAGAAGAAATCTAAGAGAACTCGAATAGATGGCATGGACCACTTAAGGTTTTACAAGGATGAAGGAGACCTGAGTATATTTGTTGGTAGAAGGGAAAGAATCAGTGAGTAAGGAAAGATTAATGATAAGATAGCAACTGATCGAAGGGGCAAGATCGCAGAGATCAGATATTATAGCATCAAGGGGGCCTCTTTGGAGACAGAGCAAAGATGGTCTAATAGTAAGAAGAAATACAGCTAAACTCCTTCCACCGAGATATAGAAAATATTCCAGACTGTCTTTTTTTTATTTAACATATTTAGTTTTCAGCATTGATTTTCACAAGAGTTTGAATTACAAATTTCCTCCCCATTTCTACCCTCCCCCCCACTCCAAAATGGTGTATATTCTGGTTTCCCTGTTCCCCAGTCTGCCCTCCCTTCTGTCACCCCACTCCCTTCCCATCCCTTTTTCCCTTCCTTTCTTGTAGGGCAAGATAAATTTCTATGCCCCATTGCCTGTGTATCTTATTTTCTAGTTGCATGCAAAAACTTTTTTTTTGAACATCTGT